>APFE030507815.1:53748-64308 GCA_000404065.3 Pinus taeda | reverse complement strand
TGAGTAGTCTCGCATTTGTTAACAGTATACATCAATGACCGGTAATCAAACGATTTCTCACATGGTCGACTTCAGATCATTTATTCCCATGGTGTATAAATGTACCACGGCAGTCGGTGAAGACCTCAAGTTGTATCAACATTCATTGGTTCACTTGACAGTTGCTCCTGTTGCTGCTAGTTGATACCACTCCACATTATATGTTTCAGTCATTCATGGCGACATTCTATATGCTGGCACCTGAGTTTGCAGTGTAGTACCATCCTTTTCCATCATGTTCAGTTGGTACCTTTTGGGATCAGTCTTTGATATTAGTGATCCGTTGTATCTTTCAACATCATTGACAGTTTTTCAGACATGTACTTGTTCGATCATGATCACATGATCCATTATGTATTTTCTAGTCATTAATACTTGTATACTTAGTGGATCCGCTTGTACTTGATATGCAGACGTGCTTTGCTTTCTCTGAGCATGGGTATGCCTGCCTCAGTCAGTGTTTCTTTCTGATCTCCTTTTGTGGCTTGGCAGGCTGAATTCTGTTGAAGTACTCCTCGGCTTTTGACAGATTTCCTTTCCATGTACTTCCTTTTTGGCATATTTCCTTTCCATATAATTTGACCATCATGTACCCCTTCTAACCTTATATATTAGGGGGCATCTGTTATAGCTCCAAATCTCAATATTATGGTTTGTGATGCTGCACTCATGGCCTAGGGCAACCCCTCCTTCCAGGTCTCTAAAGTCGATGCATACTCGGATTGTTCCTTGCTTTCTATCTACAGGGACTGGATTAGAAACCCAATCGGTAAGAGGAACAGGGTATATGAAACCCGCCGTGAGAAACTTTTCTACTTCAGCTTTAATGGCTGCTGCTTTCCTAGGATTAACCGATCAAAGCCTCTGATGAACTGGCTTGGCGTTTTCATATGTCTTGATCACATGTTGAACTATAGAAGGATCAATGCCAGGAATTTCTTCATAAGACCAAGCAAATACATCTTGAAATTCTTTGAAAATGTCGATGTAAATTTGAATTTCTTCAGGGGAACATTCAATTCCGATGAAGAGATTCTCGATCATGTTAGGGTCCCCAGAGATGTTTATAGATATCATTTTCGAAATCACCGACATATTACCTTCAGCACGGAAGTGTGTTGGGGCCAAAGGATTTGATACTATACAAACATCACTAACAAAGAGCTTGGAGAACCTAGATTCCACTTCTTGCAATGGAGGAAGAAAATATGAACGATGGTGTAAGTTTTCCCAAGGTCGATCTACACCCATCGTTGCTTCTAGGATTGCTTCTTTAGAAGGTAAAACTATATCTAAGCAGTCTAAGGTAGAGGTAGAACTAAGTGACCAAGCCGGAGCCACATGACCATCTAGCAACTCTTCGGAAAAAGGAGTAGAATGGTTGTCTGCAGATTTAATGATAGACTGATATCTAAGTTTAGTTGTAGACATAGGGAATGCCATTCCATTAACTTGTCCTTCAGCTAATGTGGTCGTAGGTGAAGGAAAGGTCCAAGGTTCTGAAAAATAATGAGTTTTGAAGAAATCTTCTCGAGGAGACTCCTTAGATGATGAAACGACATTGATTCTAGCGATAGGAGAGGGAAAATCAAAGGTACCCATCAATGAGGAATACATCCCAACTCCTAGATTCTCAGTAGGGAGGCGAGGGTTATCCACTAAAGGAATAGTAGAGTCAGAAGTTTCTTGAGGATCGACTAGACAATAATCCAATTGATCAACCTTAATGATTTTCCCTTCATGAGGAAATCAAATGACATGAAATGGAGTCGAAACAACGACGTCCATTTCGTATACCCAGTTCCTTCCTAAGAGGAGATTGTATTCTAGGTTAGCATCAATGACTTTTAATTCAATATTAATGACCTTCCCCCCAACACATACGGGAAAGGTTGGGATAATCCCATGTGGCCTATGAGAATGCCCATCAAATGCAATCAAGAGGGTAGGTGAAGGAATAGCCTAAGGTGATCCAATAGCCTTCCAACATGACATTGACATGATGCACGTGGAATCTCCTTCATCAATAACGATACGAAAAATGTTAATCTTTCAGTATGTAGACTTTATTTGAAAAGCCATATGATGAGGGAGTCACATTTTGACATTTAATATGTCGAAAGTGAGCACTAAAGAGTTATTTGGATCAACTACCCCAATCGTCGAGAGTAAAGCACTTCTTTGATCCGGATACGACTAGCGAACCTCTAAAGCAGACATGGCGCATGGGCTCTGAGCCAGATCCTCAACAATGGAGTAATTCTAGGTGGCCCTAGCATTAGGATCAATAGTCGCACATTTAGCGGAACCTTTCAGTATCCGTGGTATAGTCTCAACAAGGGGTCACTCAATATGAAGGTCAGTATTTCCGGGAGAAGTTTTGTCCTTGGAAGTTTCGGCTTCACCATAATCACGTGACCGAGTAGCCACATGGACATTAGAACCCATCATGAAAACATTCGATGATTTCTCCCCTTCCTGGTTGCCCGTAGCGGAGGTACCAGGATTTGAACTCGCGCCAGCAAGCAATTGCTGCCCTTGGGGATAAGGGTTGGTTAACACAGCTTGAGAACTAGAAGCCCTTTGTTGTCCTAACAAGCGCTGAGCGTTTTGAATCTTTGGGAAGAGATGAGTTAAATGGTCTCCACTACACAACTTGCATGGAAACTTGACTTTCTTTCTAGACTCATTTCTACCACCACCAGCATTATTGTCGGATTTATTTGCGTCAGCCTTCCCATCCTGGTTCTTTTTCTTACCTCATCCTTTCTTTCTCCCATTGGAATTTTGATTTCCTTTGGGGTTATCAGATTGGATGGCATTAATCGAAGAGGGTTGGGAAATTGAAGGGTTAGACAATGTGACTTGGTTGTTAGGAGCAGTTTTCAAAGACAACTGCTGCAATTTGCTCAACAATTTCACCGCATTTGTGTCTACCGATCCAACGACACCATCTGCATGGGAACCTGGCTTTGACTTAGCTATATCAACCTTAGATCCAGGAGCATCTGGCAAGTATTTTGTAGGATCCCAGACTGAGAGTAGATCAATTCTAATTGTTGGGCCCTAAAAATAGCTTGCTCCTCAAAATAAACTCTGAACATGGAGACATCCTTAGATATTTCTAGTTGTAAAGATTTAAAAAACCATTCGAGACAGTATTCTAGAGGAATTTTGGCCTTAATGAGCCTCTTTCTCCATCTCCATTCCTGAATATGATCGGAAATGTGAGTTTCTGTGTCCTAACAAAAATTGGCCAGAAGTTCAGTTCCGACATCATAACGAACAGGCAACTAGAAATGATTTAAGAAAATATTAGCTAAGTCGACGAAAGATGTAAAGCTGCCCCCTAGCAACTCTATATACCATTTGGCTGCATTACCAGTCAAGTTGCGTTGAAAAAGTCTTAACCTAATCGAGTCATGAATAAGGGAGTTTGATGAGAACCACAAATGGAATGTGGTTACATGGTCGCATGGGTCTTCACCGCTCTTCCCTTCAAATTTTGGAATGTCCAAAGGGAGTTTGGTTGGGACGAGAGGCTAGGACGGATTGTATTTGATTGGATTGTTTGTTAATTTTGTGAGATCTAGAAAGTTCAAAGTTGCCAGAAATGGAAGCCTAGGAGGACCTTGGGGATTTCACCCAGATGGGGCAGAGCTCCCAAAGTTCTGAAAAGATTGGCCTGAATATTGGAAGGCACCAGGCTACCCGAAGTAACCAATAGAACTAGCTGAACCAAAAGGGAAGCCTTGTGATCCAACAAAATTCAGAGTTTGACCAACTCTGGCCGCAAAACCTCCATAACCGGCGAAGCTTCCTCCGAAAGGATTATAAGGAGTTGATAACCCATGATAAGGATTCCAAGCAGAAGCTAAAGGAGGAATACTTTGAAATGAACTACTTGTGGAGTACGGCCTATTCCTTTGTTGACCGAAAAACGGATTCCCAATTCCCATGCCACTAACCACAAGGTTAGTCTAACCTTGAAAATGATTGCTACCTTGTCCTAAGGAAGAGAAATGCATAGATCCAATTGTTGGGTTGGAATGTGGTATATGACCACTTCCAAAAGGAAAACCCTGGAATGAAGCTGATCCACCCATCATGGATGTGGTGGCAATAAACGGAACTGATAGAATATGCTGTGAATGGGTGCCAAATGGGAAGAATCTAGAACTAAAAGCATTGGTTTGGGAATTTCCACTCGTGGAAGGAATGAAGGTAGACCCAACTAAATATGTGCTAGCAAAAGACCCAAACAAAGAAGTAGAGGAGATGGAAATCGTTCCTCCCCCTTGTACTAATGTTGGAGTTTGCATAGTTGTAGCACTTGTAGTAGAACTCATGCTTCGAGTAGTGGTCATCGATGGTAAGTGCGTAATGTGACCTGGACTTGACGGTCTATGCGTAGGAGTCCCAATGTATCATAATACTTCTATATAACTAGAAGGCAGGGGAGAATTCAGAGCCGCTGACGACTCTGGGAGTTCTTCTACCTCTACGTTATCTTTCGCCCAAAAGAGGACTCGAGAAAGAACTGGAGTGTTCCTCTCTTGTTCTATAGAAGTACCAGGCCTATCTAGAACACTAATGCCCCTGAGAGGAGGATCAATCCCCGATGTGTCAGCTGCCATGGGACGAAACCTACCAGTAGTATTACCTCTGCGCCTTCTAGGAGAAGGCTCTAAACTTGGTGGTGAAAGACCACGAAGTCTTCGAGACCGTCTAGGTGATCGGTCAGCCACTTTGAATTTTTTATTAAGATCTAACTAAAGACTCAAAAAATTGAAAGCTAGGCCAACTAGGAGCACATAGCACACACTATAAAGTCCCTAAAAGATATCAGCCAGTCAAACAACTTTCAAGTATTTCCACTCTAGGTGATTAGGACCGGACACCAAAATACAAGAAAGTGAAGTAAGGGGCCTTCCAAAGATAATCTGGGATAAGGACGGCCCAGTCCTATCAGCGAACGTAACAGAGCAAGTTATGCTGACCTCCTAACAACAGCCTGCGCCGGTGCAAGCCTCGAAATTTCGCAAGGCTGCCCTCCAGTAGTACCGTTGAGAGTGATACAATGTTGACCTTAGGTGCCATGGGATTCCCCTCCATAGCCACCTATGTATATCCCTAGGAGTAGCAACTAAGGTTACCAACTCGTACCAGAAGCCAGGCGAAACAGTCGTGAGGTAAGTTCGGACAAGTAGGAGAGGGGGTATCTCTCTTCCCTGTCTTCACAAACCCTTGTGTTTAACTCCCAGATCCGGAACTTTCCTGGTTTTCCTAACGCTATTGGATTTTCACTCACTATTCAGACTCATATGTTTGACAGTTTAAATGGCCTTGGAGAGTTATCTCTCCACTCACCTAATCCAAGGCCCTAGAATATCCTAAAACTTGTTGGTGTCTCTAACTTGACAGTTATAAAAGGTTCTAGTATATTTTAATTAGCACTTTATTTTAAATGGGTTGTTACTTAACTCAAGCGATAAGCAGAAGTGAAACTCGTGGTGTTTGGACGCAAAATAAATTAATAAAAACCAAACTACATGCAAATGCACTTGTTTTCAATTTTTGATGAAAGAAATTTCTAAAGGGTTCAGAGGAACTTCAAATAAAGCAACAAATTTTTCTTTTTCTTTTCGTTTACTCAAGCTTCACATTCACAAAAGTTAACAAAACTATGGATGCCTAGAAAGATGGACAAATTAATCCTAATGCAACAAGTACATACTGATGCAAAACTCAAAACTACTCTTAAATCAAGAAATGAAAGTTACTTGTTTATCAATTTTTAATTTGCCACTTAAAATGTTTAGATAGAATATAATTTGTTGATGCTTATTTCGTCCAAACACTAAAAGCAAGTTTCAAGACAAACAAAAATGCACTTTCACTCATAAAAAGGAAAATTAAATCAAAACAAAGTTCAAGAAAGCAAAACAAAGTTTCAAGATGTTTCCTCCAAAAGAAAAACAAAAATGACTTTTCAAAAATGCTCTAAACAAGACTGAAACTTTATGATCGAAGAATAGGCAATGAAACACTTTGTGAGTTTGCAACACAAAACAAGTGAGAACTCAACAAAAAGGTGTTTTGAAATGCTCTTAACAATCAATAAGCAGCAACAAGAGCTTGGAAATAAAGACCAAAATATTTAAAAGACAACTTTCAAGAAAGTGTAAACCAACAACTTCTGGAAAGCAAGAAAAAGAAGATGGTCATAAAGATACTATTTTGATATGCAAACCAAAAAATCACCAAAACAAAACCCAACACAAAGATTGAAGTCAATCTCTCTGCCCTGAAGACACAGAGCAACCAAGATTCCTTGCAAGAAACCTTGTGTGCTTAAGCAAAAACAATGACGTTTGCAAGAAAAATAAACAAGACCAACCCTTTCACAGTCAGAGAGAATTTGGAAGCAGATACTTGTTGTAAAACTAAAGACTGTCATAGAAAAGTAGTTGTTCAGGATTGAATCAGACCAGCATGCAGACCTTCAGAAACAAAAAGTTAAAAAAAAAATCTTGAAAATTATAAGATATACGTGACTGTGTTTGTGTACAGCTATATGTATACGCGACAAAGCTTAAGGAAACATGTGTATACACAGATTTACTTGAGAAAGATGCGTATATATGCTTCTATAAACAGAAAAAACAATGTATATAAAAGGTTCCAAGAAAAATAAAAAAACAGTCTGAAGAAACTGATCAAACTTGCAATTCAAGAATAGACCAAACAGTAACAGAAAGCAAACTGACAACTGAGCCCTGATTGGCTTGAATACACCCAAACTAGGAACAACAATACTGTTGTCCCCAGTGGAGTCACAAATTCTGTTAGGGAATAAATTCCCCTAGGGTCTTGGGTTGATACCCTAGCAGACTAGAGATTGTCTATACAAAGAAACACACATTCCATATAGCCATAATGCTAATGTAAGCAAACTCTACGATAAGGGGCGTACCTGAGGTCCTACATTTGACAAGAGCCTTCTAGGGTCCAAACCCTTCTTGGTGTTCCTTTTTCTCCTTCAACCTGCAAAACAATCAATTCCAGAAAGTACAACAGTATATGGACTAAATATCATAAAGAAACCATCTTCATATTATAATGAAAGGTAGTTAGTTATGCAATTAAACAACCATTCACATATGGATCATAAACATGAAGAAGAATTATATCAGGAACAAAGACATGTGTTTCTTTTATTATAGACAAATAAAGTACAGAAAGGAATAATTTCACCTGATTCGTCCTTTCGCAGGCTCCAAGTGGAACCATCTCCTGGATTAGTCCAGCCTCAAGCCTTTAACAAACTCCTTCCATGAATTACTCCATGATATCTCAAGTAGTATGAAGACATCAACGCACACAAGGAAACAAGGGTTTCTTGTAAAATGGGGGAAGTGCAGGAGGCACTAGGATCTTTAGACCTGGTCAGGGAAATCTCAGCATAATAATCTTTCTCTCTCTCCTCTCCCCTTTGGCCTTCCCATTGAAGCCTTTTTATACTTCTCCCAAAGTAGTTTTTTAGTTGGGAATTCGTTGGGAACAGTTGGGCCACGGGCACTAATAGGTAATCAACATGTGAAATCTGTGATCTCTGCCTGAAATTAAGGAGATTTATTTTTTTTAAAGTGTTTTAAGACATATACGTAGGTTGGGGATACACAGACCCACATATACACGCATTTAGCTCAGGGCAATGTCGCGTATAGGGAATAAAACACTGTTTTTTAAATTTTGGACCAGGTCTGGAAGGAGGGGTTGCCCTAGGTCATGAGTGCAGCATCACAAACCACAAGAGTGAGATTTGGAGCTATAACATGTGTCCTCAACCTCTGACGATCATGTTGAAAGTACACCGTCAACTAGTGAAAACAAAGTCTCTGGACAGAAAGGAAAATATAAATTTCCTTGTAAACTGTGTGAAGGCAATCATGCCATCCACCATTGTCCCTTCCTAGATGAAGCTAAAAGAGTCTTGGATAACCGTCCTGCTTCATCGCTATAGCTTCCTCCTAGATAGAAGAAACTCTTGCCAAGTCCATCGCTAGTCGAAAATCCGACTGACACACCTTTGTGGTCGGTTGAAGCATCTATCATTGAAGATAAACCCTCTGAGTCCACACTGGGCCAAAGTCAACAGGTCGAGACGGTAGTCGACCCAGTCTTGTCTTCGGAAGGACCATATTTAGATGATACAGTCACCGAAGAGAATGAAAACAACACCGTTCAAATTCTTTTCATAAAAACAGACTCTGATGAACATGGGGGCAATCTACCGGTTCCCTTACCACAGGAAGGAAGTTCATCAGAGTCATATCCGACCGTTTATTTGGTCCCACCTCCGAGCAACCTAGTCATTTCCTTCGACTGGAATCTACTAGGCAGACCCCGTCTACCATCTAATGTACCATTCCGAGTTATAGTGCAAGCTTACAGAATGGTCATGGTTGGTACTATCATAGATGAAGGGGCTTCTGCGAGTATCCTTTCCTCAGCTGCTTGGAAAGTGATTGGTTCGCCATCGCTTCTGCCAGAGATGCGAAATCTGACAGGCTTCGACAAAGGAACCAATGGACCGTTAGGGATCCTTCCAAATTTTCCTATAACTTTGAGAGGGAAAACCATTTATCTGAATGTAATGGTAGTCCAAGGACCTTTAGATTACAATCTAGTCCTTGGGTGTGACTACATTTATAGCAAGGGAGCAATTGTATCCTCACTCTTTCGACTAATGTGTTTTCTGCATGAAGGTAGAGTGGTCCAGCTCGTAGACCATCTTTCATTCCCTGACTCACACATAGCTAATAGTGAAATGCCATCCCTAACTGGTCTTTTCACGCAAGGAATGTCTCATCAATCTCTAGTCCGTCCACCTGATGAGCACGAGTAATTCGGTGATTGTGACTGAAACCCAAGGGGCATGCCCCCTGGTCTACTTCGGTAGGAAAACTTTGGGCATAAGGTAGGTTTCTGAGAAGGATATATGACTAGTCTAACACACCCATACATTTAGGAAAATGGGATTAGATCGGAATAAGATTCCCTCGTCAAAGTTATGTGAGTGGAGGCGACTGCGCCATTCACCTTTGTCTATTTCGATAGACATCACCAAGGAAGTGTTTTGTCTGCGATGCGAATGGAGAAATCTTGCAAATGTGAGAACTTTCATATGGTAACTTGGAAACTCTACTTCACTATACCTAGGGGCATGCAAACCTTTTGTACGCAAGTGAAAAGCAACCAGCATAACGCTAACTTCATAGTTTCTGCTAACTTCAACTACTTAGGTTAGGTGATTGGTCGAATCGACCGTTGACCTTTGCAGGGGCCAGATGGAACCAAAAAAGTAAAGGAAGACTTTTCCTACCTAACCCTGGTAGTTAATTGACCCCTAGGATAGTAGTTGGTCATTCCTAGCTTGCATGTGAAAGGTAGCGGAGCAAATTTTCGAATGGGGCAAGCTCCCTAAAAAATGAACCTATCAATGAGACATCCTTATTGTACGACTGGCACGAGTAGTTTTACGCAACATTCAAGCTCGTTGAAAATTAAACCTAAGCAATAAGCATATGTTCCATCAGAGTTTAAGCTCATTAAAAAATGAACCAAGCTCCAGTAAATAACCATTGTGAATGCATTATCATCAGCTTTTGAGCCTTGGTCGTGTTCTTACCATCACCTCCACTCTGTTTTAGCCGATCATATGCCTCCTTTTGATTGTTTACTCCTTTTGAGGAACAACTGCGATGAGTGATTCTGTTATCCATCCTCTTTACACTGCCGTGATTGGAAAGTTCCAAACCTTACCTAGAGCCAGCTGCTACTTGAAAATATCACGCGTTCCTCAAAAAGCGAGTCTCCTTTAATCTCTTTTCATTTGACTCATAAAATATGAAAAGATTGTCGAGCAATTGGCCTCTCCAGCTCGTTAAAATGATCGGAAGTGCTATCCCTCCTCTAGATTTTAATATTTTTGGACTTGAGGGATTATTACACAAAAGTATCGAGCGCTTGTCTTGTTCGGCTCGTTAAAACTATTGAAAATTCATCGCTTTCATATTATTTTATACTTTTTCGGACTTAAGGGATTATATGATGAAAAAGGATTATTGGAGTTTCCTTTTATGTCCACTTTTAGACTCTCTAAAATTGAAAAAGGACTGAGTTATATTTGTCGTTAAACTCGTTAAAACCAATAGCGACAAACTTGTCCATGCAGACAAGAACGAGTTTCACTATCACTAGGCTCGTTAAAACATAGTGACGAGTTTTCCCGAAGGGAAAATTCTAGAACAAGCATACGTTATCCTCCTTAAGCTTGACAAAAATAAAGAGGTACTAGTCAAAATTGTTTGGGGAAAAATTGGGAAGAAAACTTGAAGAAACTTTATTGGTAGCAAGTCTCTCTTGAACATGAAACTCTCACTCCATCACCATGATTGAGTCGGGTTGGGTTATTCCATTCACCGGTCATATTACCATTGGTCCACCATACCATCC
>APFE030507815.1:5161-53330 GCA_000404065.3 Pinus taeda | reverse complement strand
TCTTGGTGGAACATCATAGTGTTGGGTGATCTAAGCTTTTCATGAGGTGAAGAAGGGCTTTCATGCTGGGAGGATGACGTTGGGTCAGATCAATGGGTTGTAATCCTCTCTTCTACTCTTTCTAACAATAAAGCTATTCGAGTTTTCCTCCACATTCTTGTATGTTTGAGTTGATATATGCATTTGTGTGGTCAATATATATCTGGTCCTATATTGTTTATGATCGTAGATCTCTATGCTTTGATGGTATCATGCTGCTTTGACTTTACAGGTGCTTTATGAAGTGGGGCAAGCAAGGGAGGAGCAGCAAAGATTTGTCATAGGGAGAGGAAACAAGCAAGGAGCCAAGTGAAAGACTGAGGTTGGTACTCTCTGCTTCTCTCTCATCTACTTCTCATAAAGGAAAACACAAGTAACTTTAGTTTGTCTGTTTATAAGATAGCTACTCGTCTTAGTGGGACTAGCAGCTCTGAATGGACACTAGATTTCTTGATAACAATATGGCTGCCCATTACCCGAAAAACTTTGTTGCTCAGGTCCTCGGTAAGCTTGTTGCAATTGTGGTTGTTGATATTGTACCAGCCATGGTTGTGAAGCCATTTTCTATTGTCCAATACTGGCTATCTAACCAAAATGAGGGGTAATAGTACCCGTTTGAGCATGAGTCACTCCATTTAAGGAGCCACTAATCGGCGATTGTGTTTGTGTCGTGGAGACAAGAGGCTATTGTATTACGACCTGAGAAACTTGAGGTTGGCATACAATAGGCAACGCTTGTACTTGAGACACCGTCACAATAGCCAATTAGTGGCTCCTTAACTGGAACGACTCAAGCTCAAATGGGTACTATTACCCGTCATCTTGGTCAGACAACCAATATTGGACAAACTCAAATGGCTTCACAACCATGGCTAGTACAATATCACAACCACAATTCAAACAAGCTTACCAAGGACCTGAGCAACAAAGCTTTGATGGTAATGGGCAGCCATATATTCAAAATCGTCACCATCAATCATATCGTAATGGTTATGCCCATCAACCTTATCAAAGTTATCAAAATCAAATACATTATGCTGGTATGCAAAGACCCACTGCTCAGGCGATCCCATCTTGTCCTAGGTATGCTTTACCAAACCTGAATCAACAGTTTCCCTTCGTAGCAACTTTAGAATTACCAGATCTGAATCGACTAACAAATGATCCAATTGCTTATGCCCCTTGGTGGCCAGCGATTCCACATAAACTTCCATGAGATATTCCTAAATTCAATGGAAATCGAGGTGAATATCCATTGAATCATGTGATGACCTTTCACCTGTGGTGTTCGTCCAACACTCTCAATGATGATTCGATTAGGCTTCGCCTCTTTCTGTGAACATTAACTGGTGCGGCAGCAAAATGGTACATCAAATTACCTAGAGCTTCATTCGACAACTTTAGCACCCTTGCCACCACCTTTTTAACCCATTTTCAGTTACCGATAAGGTATGAAATAGGGACAGAGCTTCTTACCAATTTTAAGAAAATGACAGCCACTCACATATCTAATCATATTCATGAGTGGTGGCGTCATCGTCGGATCATAGAAACATATGTTCCTAATAATCTCCTAACTGAATGGTTTATTAATTCATTGTTAAAAGCATCATTAATGTACGCTCTTGACTATCAAAAAGACTTTAACTTGTATCTAGCTGCAATAGATACGACCATCGCAATGGTTTTAGTTGAAGGAGACAATGGAATCAAACATCCTGTCTATTATTTAAGTAGAAACTTAAATGATACAGAAAGCAAGTACTCCTACGTTGAAAAGTTGTCTCTCACAGTTGTTCAAGTAGTACAGAGATTTCGAGCTTATATCCTCTTTCGTAAAACTACCATTTTGTCAGATTGCAACCCCATGACTTACATCTTGTCGTGACAGTTGCTTGGGGGAAAATATTTTAAATGGATAGCTATTTTGCAAGAGTTTGATCTGGAATTCATAAAATCCAAATCAAATAATTCTCTATTTTTCGCAGAGTTACTATACGACTTCCCATCGTCGTCCAATGATTCAACAGCCAAAGCAAAAATCATGGATGAATCTTTGTTTCTGATATCATCGAGAAATATGTGGTATGGAGATATAATCATCTATCTCCAAACCCAAACATATAGGCCTAATACCTCTCGCTCAGAACAACGACATACTCGATACCAAGCAAAAGACTACATGATCATCGGTGATACACTTTACCGTTGTGGTATCGATACAATTCTGAAAAGGTGCCTCACCCATGAGGAGGCCGAAAAAGTCCTGAATGGCTTTCATTCAGGCACGTGTGGGGGGCATCAATCTGGTTACGCTACTGCAGAAAAGATTTTACGATCAGGTTACTTCTGGCCAACAATATTCAAAGATTGCATAACCGTAGTCAGAAAATGCCATGCTTGTCAAATCTTTGACCACAAAACCAGAATACCACCTACACCTCTACATCCAGTAGTTGTTGTTGGGCCATTTTCCAAATGGGGCATAGATTTCATGACATGTAACCCCACCGTGGCTGAGGGGCATGGGTATATCATAGTCGCAGTTCACTATTTTACGAAATGGGCTGAGGCGATGCCTACATTGAACAACAGTGGTGAAATGACTCCTCTTTCCTTTTTCAATCTGTTATCACTCAGGTTGTTCCCCAAAAATTGTGAGAAAAGGGAATACGACTGAGGTAACCACTAACCAATCTTTTAGATGCAATTTCTAGCCAAAGATCAGTGCACTTCAACAACCTCTGTATTAAAAAATATCAGAGCTACAGCGTGGTCCAAAGAGGAAAATCACCAACCCCGAATACATTCTTTGGGGAGGTATTTATACAAAAAGAGAGTTATGAAATATCTTGTGGATAAGATATGAAGCAATAACTTCCTTCACCTACTCTGACAAGGGAATAAATGTAGACATAAATGTAGGAGTAATTGTGGTTGTGCTCACTGCTTTGACTGATAAGATATTTTTGACTTTTCAATTCAGTAAGTCGGCTAGTAGTTCTGTCTTCACTTTGCATTTTTGCGTTGTTGTTCTGATCCTTTCACCTGCTTTAATGTGTCCTGATCCTCGCTTGAGCTCCTTCCTCTATTGTTTTTATCTTTATTATATCTGCCACGTGTCTTATTATTCGACCAAATGTAGATAAATAGAAAAATCCAAATTACCTTGGTAAAATTTCCAGCATGCTCTGTCACCACTGGTCTATTGGAAATTGATGTCTTTGTATTTTTACAAGTGTTTCATCAGCCTCAGTATACTTGTAAAAGTTAGGCTTGACCTCAAAAATATGATTTATTTCATGTTCAATATAAAACAAATTTTCCAATTTGTCATATAAACTCTGTCCGGAGGGAGGTCCCGTGTCTTCTGAAGTGCTGGATGATGCTGTGATCTTATTTGTAACATACATGTTTACCCTGTGAGCAAATTGTTGATGAGATAACAGTCTTTTATTGCTGGTTAGTAAACTGGGTAGACATTTCTGCTACAAGACTGTGAACTTCTCTGTGAAGGCATTAATGTCCATCTGCATCTCCTGGCACTTCCTTTCCAAAGTTTGTACAAAATTTCTCATTGTTAGCACCTTTTTCACTGTCAAAATGGTGCTTATCCTGTCCGTGATCTCCAAAGCTACTAGCTGTTCTTTAGTATGGGTATTCAAAAAATGGATCAATCTATTGGCCTGCTCAGGCATATTTCCCAATGATGCCCTAGCCCTTTGAATTTCCACTTGGGCCCTTTCTATCAATTCATTTTGTTCATGGATTGTTTGAATTGATTGCGATTCGTCAATAATAGACTAGCCAATCTTGGTTGACAAAATCATTTTAATGTCTGCTAGAGGTTTATGCAAGGTGGGATCCTTTTCCAATGATTTCACCTTGTTCTTCAGGGCCTTCACCTCTCTGGTTTTCTCTGCCACTGTTATTTTTGACTTGTCATAGCTCACCACTATTTTGGCTAGTTTTTCTTTTGCCTCTTTGAGCTCTAACATTTGAGCTTCTAGCTCCTTTACTCCTTTCATCATTTCTTCCATCCTCATGCTAGTCTCTGGCTCTGTTGTTACTGTTTCTGAAGCATCTGCAGCTGTTGTACCTGTTGTTGATGCTGGCTCAGTGGGAGGGATTGCTGCTGTGACTGCTCGGGGAGAAGAGATAATTTTTGGAGTTGTTTCAGGTGGCTAGGAGGTCGACTCTCCTTGCTTGGTTTGCAATGCTTTCTCCAACTCTTGCTCTGTTTGAATTAGCCTTTGATTCATCCTCATCAATAGATCCATTAAATCTTCTTCTGCCTTTTCCTATGCAAGTTCTTTTGTTTGTGGATGCATGGTGACAGGCAGCTTCAATTGCTTCCTAAGGGCAACAATATATTCCTCCTTTTTCTTTATCAGTGCTTTGATGCCCTTGGCATCCTTGGGATCATGTCCTAGCTCAATAATTATTTCTTCCAGAGTCTTTATTCTGTTGTCTTTGGCTAAAGAAGAGATCTTCTGCAAATCCAATTGAGTAGATGTATTACTTAATGACTCTTTCAACTGGTGGGCCAGCATTGCCTTGTCTGCAAATGTAGCATAGACCATTTAACCCGTTTGTTTGTGCAATTCTATTTGGTCCATTGGGTGTATATCTTTGGCAAGGACCTCTAGATTGGTCCTTATGTAGTCAGCTACAGACTGTGGTTGTTGAACCTTAGGCTTAAAATGAGTTAAAATCATCTTCTCCTCCTTAATGTCATAAGCTGCCATTAGCCTTTGTTGTTTGGAGGGTGTCATTTTGAGAAATTGATCATACAACTAAATTCTCAATGACTCATTTTGGGCTTTGATCTCCATGAATGTTTTTTTGATATCAAATCGTTTCTTAGTTTGCGACCTTGAGGAGGAGACTTCCATTCCATGCTGCCTTTCCATTTCCTGCCTGTGAGAGCTGGTGGATTTCTGTTGGCTGATGGCCCTCTCTCCTCTTGTGCTTTCAGTGATTTCTTCCATAATGTCCTCTTCAAGTAGAGGATCTACCCTTTGTCTTTTGGCCTCTTGCTGTTCTATTGACCCACTTGCAGGTGTAGTCTCTTCTCGGTCTCTTTTCTTACTTCTTTCCTCAGGAAGAGGAGTCTGCAGTGCTGGTACTTCTGGTGCTTCTGCATGTAGTTAAGGGGCTTGCCCTTGACTTTGTTCCTTTGAGGTAGTTGGTTGTTATTCCATTGTTTCTTGCTCTGTGACTACTATTTCCTTGCCCTTTGTTGTCCCTGTTGTTGGTGTAGTCCTTTCTTGGGTAGCTTGTTGTGAAGTTGTAGCAGTTGATGAGCCTTCCCTGGTTTGTTGTGGTATTTTAAATGACACCTACCCAAAAGAATCTAAGTCAAGAGTTTTTTCTAGATTTTTCATAGTTTGTTCCATTTTCTCTTCCTCAGTGAGCTCTTCAACTAGTGTGCCCTCCACCCACTCATCTTGGTTGGCAAACTGTTCTATTTTAGGGATGATGCAATGTTCATAGGGTGCCAACCTATATTTTATCCTTCTTGCATTGATAAAGCCATTTGGGTCATAGGGTACCCACCAAAAGCTTCTCTTGAGTCTGAGTGTTTGACCCAATATTTCAACAGCATCCTTCCATCCATCTTTCTTGTTCATGACATAGGGGCCTAACTTGTCTCTCAGTTTCAATTGGGCCTTTTTCTTTGTGCTATGGAAGTGAGTCAAACCTGAATTGATGAATTGCCTGAAATATTCCAAGGCAAACAGTCTCATTGGCACATATCTTGGCAGCCTGTAGGGGCATAGCTCATAGGCATATATCCTGAGAATAGTGTGATTCTGGTAAAAGTACCAGTCACCTATTTTATAGTTTTTGGAGAGCTATAGTATCTTTTGCATATCATATGTTAGTCTAGGAGGAGGAGTTCTCATCAGGAGAGAAGAGCCTGGGTATACAAACATATCAATAATCTCACAATAAGAGTAGGGTGAGCTATGGACTTCATGAAAGAGTGAGGTCCAAAAAATCATAGACCTCTTTTCCCCTTTATGGTCCAATTTTCTAATGGGGAATTGGAAAATATCTGGCTGATAATATAAGAACAGATGATAGATATAGGATGAATATTTAAAGATTCCTTCCCTGTCTAGATTCAACAATTGGTCATGTATCTTGTTGGAAATAAAATTGGCATAGTTTTATTTGACAGCAGGGGGCTGCCCTGGGGTAAATATAGACATTAAAACCAATATAGTTTCATCAATATGTTCACTTGTCTTGAACCCCAGAACAAAAGATATCATATCAAAAACTAATCTACCCACTTCATTGAAAGATGCATAGTGAAAAGGCGGTGGCTCCTTAGGCTACCGATCTGCTCTAATAAATACTTGGGCAATTCTGGTTATCTCTGAGCTGGAGAATTTGGGACCTTCATCAAGCAAGAATTTCATAGTAAGAGGAAACTAGAGCTGGGAAGGTTTGAAGTTCAGCATTTGATTTATGGAGTCAGGAGTAATATGAAAGAGGGTAGTTCTAGATGGAGTCTTAACTGCCCTTTTAGTTGGCTCATAGTTCTCACAACAGAGGTGAATTATCTCAGGTAAAATATTGATAGAGGGGAGGTAGTATATGGGTAGATTTTATTCCCATATGCCATAAACATCATTTTGGTTTTAGTAACTATTTCTGAGCTCACAGACTGCTTACAGATGGTTTTGGTAGCCTACTAAGTCTTGGATTAGATAGTCTTTACTAGCTAAGTGCAGATGTTCCAATTCCTTGTGGGGTGCATTAAGAGGAGTGATTTTCAAGGCTACTGGACCTTCCATGGCTAAATTCTATTGCCTTTAAAATTGGAATTTTTTGGCTCTATGTAAGCAAAACAGACAAACAACAACTCTGTGGATTTTCTAAGGGAATTTCACTGTGAAATTGGTTTGTTGGCTTGTATTTAGCTCTGTGGACAAAAATTAGATGGAGAGATAGAACTTGTGGGCTTCTTTGGCAAAATGGGCGACAATTGTGGGAAAAAGGCAGTTTTCGGGGTTCTTTGGAGAATTTGCAAGGCCAAACGAGCTTAATTTTAGCTCAGTGTGCGGATTTATGGTGAATGTTTGGCAAGACAGAGGCTACGGTGGGTAACACAGTGTTTTTACTTCACATTCTAGGTTCTGTGGGCAAATTTACAGAGAAAACCAACGAAAAACAGGGTTCGGGAGTAAATTTGTGTAAATACATGTTTTAACGGCAGAATGGTCGATTTGTAGGTGACCAGATGAGCGAGGAGCCGAGCTATGGAGTAAAAAATGTTTGGTGGTGGACTGTATGGTGAAAGGGCTCTTTTGGACATAAATTAGCATGCACAGGTCGTGGAGAGAAAACAAAGAGAAGTGGGTGAAAATAACGTTTTCACCTCTTTTTACCCAAATTTCTTACTTTGGCGGGTTTTGGTGCACTTTTGTCTGATGACATCAGCATGACGTAATTTTGTCGTGTAGCGGGGTATGGATGATGACATGGCAGGTGATGTGGTAGGTGACGTGTCAGGTGACATCAGCAGATAGACGGGCGGCAACGAGGGTGACATCATCAGATGATGTAGGCATGACGTCAGTGGGGAGGCGGTGGGGTGGTAAGTAGTATTCCCCGCACCCCCTTTGGAGGGAAGTGGTATTAGAGGAGGGGGCTCCGAACACGCTGGGCGCCTGACATGTGTCCTCGGTACGGCAGAAATACCACCCATCCCTCGGACGCTATCATTCGGCAGTTAAGGGCTTCCGATATCGCCGACAGTCGTTGGATCTGTCGACGATGATCAGACGGTCAGTGAGTGATGGAGGTAGCGGCGGTTTATCAGTGAGGGACCTGCTGTAATATATCGCTTTTTGTAATGTTTTGCGGGGTTTATTTCAGACTTTGGTTAAATGGGTTTTGGGGGTAAAACATGCGGGTTCGGCTATTTATTTAGCCAGGAGCTAAACAAGTCCTGACAGGGCACGTGGAGGGTTTTTATTGGCCCCGGATGGACCAATAACTCCCGAAAAAAAAATTAAAATATAGCTTATAATTAGCCAAAGGTCGGGGTATTAGATATTTAGGAATTTTGTGTATTTTTACATAGTAATGGAGGGGAAATATTCACATAGGAGCTATATAATAGTGTTAGTAGGCTAATATGACTATGTGGAATAGATATGTATGAATTAGGCTAAGTTTATAGAATGGAAACTTAGGCATGGGGGGAATGAAAGGATACCAAGTTATGAAGTTTAGGAAACTTGGCAAAATGGAATAAAAACATTTTACACAAGAAATGTGGCTTGTTTTGCCTAGGTGAAAACACAATTTCACTTTAGTTTTTTCCATGAAATGAAGTTGACTAAGGGCAGCGAGCAGATCTCATTGTCCTTGGGGGGATGTTAGTAAGTGTTCTTTGGAAATATGAGGTGGGAAATTAGTCATGCTTATTTTTTTTTGTAACCACCTTGCCATAGCACCTTATGATATTTATGAGATGAAACCTGTTGCAATAGGACCAAATTGCTCATAAGCTTGCTTCTACAACATCAAAACTGCTTACTCAGCCTAGTACACCTAACACTTTTTCTTCATTTTCATTGGGTGCATTTGAACTAGCAAACCCTGACTCTTCTCCTTTATTTTAACTGCCCTCCTATCTAAGTCTACCCTTATCTCTTCCAGGGCTCAGATTAAGCTATTGAGACCCTTTGCTTCTCTACCTAACTACTTGTCTGCCAAGCTTGAACTGTTTGTGCAGACCTTTATTCTCTATTCTAAGACAAGTAAATTCAATTGTGATCTAGCCATGATTATACTGTTTGGCCATTCATCAACTGTGGCAAGATTCAACCACCTGCACATAGTGAAATTCTACAAAATATGGAACCTTTGCAGCATGGAAAGGATGAACATATTTGGCACTTCTCCAGTCAATCATGAAAAATGAAACCTATTGGTATAAGAAGCTAATAGTGGCTCCACTTGGCAATGGTTTTTCCTAGTGAAAAGTCAAGAACAACAGGTCAGATGGCCTTATGTTCAGTTCTTGTTGTATTCTGAAATTTCTCTTTTGCTGTTTGCAAAATGGTTCTTCTGCAATGTCTGTATTTCTCATGAACTCATTCTAATAATTGCAACTCTATTTTGGGTAGTCTGTTTGATTATTTCTCATCATTTTCACAGTTCCCAAGTCCGCTTCTTTAGCTTCTTCTGATAGGCTTAACATGCAATACCCAAAGGTGGCACAATTCCTTGTCCTTTCTTCAAAATTTGTAGTAACCTATTCCCTATCTTATTGCTGTAATAAACTGAAGAAAGTAAACACTACTATGTACAAATTGAAGTGCTGTTATCTTTAACAAAGTGGCTCAAAATAATGCTTTAGCATTCGGCCGCTGACTGGTCCATCATCTTCCTCTGTAGCATCCAAGATTTTCAAGAAGTAGGTGTTGTTTCCTTATACAGTCTAAATGATAAATGGTCGTCTCCATAAGAAATCAAATTTTCCATGTTTTCCCCTATCTTCTCTTCTGGAATCCCACTTTAAAACTTTATCCCCAATGAAGAAGTCCTCTGCTTTGGTTCTTTTATCAAATATCTTTTAAAGCTTTTCTTGTAGAACTTGAGCTTTGTGATAGACCTCCTCTCTTGTCTGTTGTAAGTGAATAGTTTGATTGATCCTTCTCTGAATATCATTAGGTTCTGCATGTATTCTTGTAGCAACTTTATCACTGGGATTCCCAAAGAAGAAGGGAATACTGCCTCCATTCCATAAACCAATTGATAGGGACTGGTTCCAATAGATCTCTTAGTGGTCAATATGTCTGCCCATAGTGCATTTACAAGCTTTTTCTGCCAATTTTTCTTGTTCTCCTCCAAGACTTTCTTAATGATGTTGATCAAGTTCTTGTTGGAGGATTCAGCTAGGCCATTACCTTGAGGGTAATAGGCTGTAGAATGGCCCAAGGTAATATGGTATTTATGACAGAAATTAATCATTCTCTTAGACTTAAAGGCAGCAACATTGTCTATAATAATTTTCTTCGGGCAACCAAACCTAGACAAGATGTTGGTCTCAAGGAATTGCATGATTACTGAGTCATTGGCTTGCCTACAAGGGATGGCCTCTATCCACTTGGTAAAATAGTCTGTAGCACTCAAAATCCATTTGTGCTGGCCAGAGGACGAAGGGTGGATTTCCCCAATGAAGTCTAAACCCCATTATTGAAATGGTTTTTCAGTGGAAATGGGCTTGAGGGGCAGAGGCAACAACTCTTTCTTGCCTTCAAAAATTTGGCATTTGTGGCAAGAAGTTACATATTTTTTCACATCGGCAAATAGGGTGGGCCAATAAAATCCAGCCCTTAGGATTTTATCATCAGTTGATTTCCAATATAAATGTCCACCACAATCCCCTGCATGAAATTATTTAAGTACTTTTTCAGCTTCTTCTTTGATTAGACAATTTAATAAAACAACTCCATGATTTTTCCAAAAGAGAGCATGACCTAAAATGCAGAACTTGGAAGATTTCATTTTCAAAAAGCTTTTCTTAGTTTTGGATAATCCTGGAGGAGCTTGCAGGTTTAATAATACAAAACATATGTCAACATACCAAGGTGATTGTAAAAAGGCTTGATTGATATGTGGAGTCGCCATCTCCTACTCATTATCCAATTGATTTATGTCAAGGGCTTGAAAGTTAGTTTCAGTCATGAGTTTAGCTAGTCCTTGTCATTTTATCAATTTTGTTGGCTTAATTTCAATCTCATATTCTAGTATGGTAGCTATCCATTTGCCCCTTTTTCCTTCAATTCCTTCTTGGGTCAGGATGTCTTTAACAATAGTGTTGGGCACATGAGCAATCACATGAGAGTACAAGATGTAAAATCTCAAGTCCTTCATGGCCTTTAAAAGTGCATATGCTTGTTTCTCCATGATATGATATTTGAGTGGAGCATCTCTAAGGGATTTGCTGAAGAAGGCTATGGGTTTTTCACATCCCTGGTCATCTTTTTGAAGCAAGATAGCAGCAATTGTATGTTCTGATGCAAATGAGAATATGATAAAGTCCTTGTCAAAATTTGGGCTTGTGAGGACTGGTGTTTGAGTCAAAGATTTTTTTTATTTCTTCAAAGGCTTGCTTGGATTCTATTGTCCACTTAACCTTGGAGTCCTTTTTCAGCATGTTATTCAGCAATCTTATCATCTCAGCCAGATTTGGTATGAATCTTCTAAGAAAATTGATCTTCCCCAAAAAGGCCTATAGTTCTTTAATGTTTATGGAGTGAGGGACTTGTAGCATAGCTTGTATTATGTCGGGATCAATTCTAATGCCTTCTTTAGAGATGATATGGCCCAATAATTTTCCTTCTTCTAGGCCAAACAATGACTTCTTTGGATTTAGTGATATACCATATTTTCTGGAAATTAACAATACTTACCTGAGATGATCTAGGTGTTCTTGATCTGATTTGGAAAAAGATGTAAGGTCATCTAGGTAAATGACTAAAAAGTCATGGATCTCTTTAGCAAAAGCAATATCCATGGCTCTTTGAAAAGTTGCTCCTGCATTCTTGAGTCCAAAAGGCATTTTCACATATTTGAATGTCCCCCAAGGGGTTGTGAAAGCAATTTTATCTTGTTCATTTGGGTGCATTAGGATTTTATTGAAGCCTAAGAATCCATCTAACAGTGATATCCTTGAAGCACCCACTACCCTTTGCAGACTGTGATCCATTTTGGGTAAAGGGTAATTATCCTTTAAAGAGACTTTGTTCAAATTTCTTAGATCAACA
This sequence comes from Pinus taeda, assembly GCA_000404065.3. Classification (NCBI taxonomy): domain Eukaryota; kingdom Viridiplantae; phylum Streptophyta; class Pinopsida; order Pinales; family Pinaceae; genus Pinus; species Pinus taeda. Next base: position 41,493 of record APFE030507815.1, on the reverse strand, counting down.
CACAGCCTAATCTCTCCTGTCTTCTTTCTAGTGGGCACTAAATTTGAAACCCATTATGAAAATCTGATTGGAGCTATAATTCTAGCTTCATACATTCTGTTAAATTCTTTCTCAATCAAAGGGAGCAGCACATGATTGACCCTCCTAAGTTTCTGTTTGAAATGTTTTTGGTTTTCTTTGAGAGGTATGGTGTGTTGGATGACTGTAGTGTCATAAGACTTTAGGTCCTCATAACTCCATGCAAAGACATCTTGAAATTGTTTGAATAGTTCAATATACTTGAGTTTTTGGTCAGGAGACAGAGCTTTGGACAATTTTATCATTTTAGGATTTTCTGCAGTTCCTAAATTACAGTCCTCAATTTCTGCGATTTTAGGTTTCCTAGAGATGTCATTTGAGTCAAAAATGTCCTCTAAAGGAGTGAGACCTGTAGGTAGAAAATTATCCTTCAACTCAATGACTTCACATTCTGCTGTAATTGCATCTTCACCTTCTTTTTCTTGAAGTTCCTGTAAATATGTTTAAGTGAACTTAGTGGGATGTAGAATTTGGTTTGCTATTTCAGCAGAGATATGTGTTTCAACTTTGTCTATTTGATTGCTTTCATCTATTGTGTTGGAATCCATTTTCGTGCTTGAGAACTCCTCTTTCAAAGTCAGGAAATTGTTGATTTGTGTGTCATTTTCAAACACCTGCCAGTTTTTGACATTATCTTGTATAGCAGGTCTATGTTTGATTTCAGCAGTGAATCAGTGATTGAGCTTAAATGGAAATTTACAAGTGCTTGTAAAGGTTGCTAGACTATGAGCATGCAGATTTTGATTCCTTGAATCTTGGTCAATTGGGATTCAAGAAAGGTGTTGATAATTTCCATTGTAGCAGCTCTGTATGATCTCAGCCTAAGATCATTTGTAATGAAGTTGCCCTTTATTTGTTGAATGATGAGGTTAGAATCTCCCAAAATTGGTATTCGAGCTGCACCTAGGCTTTTGATCAATTTGAGCCCTAAGAGAAGGGCTTCATATTCAGCCATGTTGTTAGTGCACCTGAAATCCAATCTATATGCGTGTCCCTCAGCGTGGTCATCCTTTATATTGTGTATCCAAACCCCTGCCCCTGCTCCTAGCTTATTAACAGATCCATCAAACTCTAGATACCATAGGTTTTCTTGATTTGAACAAGTATTAGGAGCTTTTTCAATTTGCTCAACAAGCATAATTGGATTTTAAGTCTCATGGGATTCCTCATGTGTGACTGTGAATTTATTGTTCTCCAAGACTTCTTGAATCTGAACTGTGGATTCTTTGTCTAGGAATTCATCCTGACTTAAAGCCACATTTTTAACATCAGTTGGGGTTTGAATCTCGGTGTTGTATAAGATAAAAGAGTCCATGTCTGAATGCATAGAATAAATGGGAAAGTTTTGGGGTTTTTCTTGACTACTTACCACATACTTCATCAAAGTTTCTCGGTATAGCCTCTTAGGCTGGCCGAAGGCTGAGATAGTGGCATAAGACATGTCTAGTTGCAAAGATCCTTATAGCTTGGCACCCTAGGATCTAGATAACAAAATTCCATACTTGGGTGGAATATCAGCTACCACCACATCCATGAGAATTGTCTTGGCTGGATATTGGACTAATGTCACACATAGATGTTTGATTAAGCCTAGATAACGAACCTGACTGGAATCAAAGGAAAATAGTTCTTTGTATGGCTTTGTGATATCTAGGTCCAACTTTTCCATGAAAAATTTTCGCATTAGACTATGGGAAGATCCTGAATCAAACATTGCATTGTGAAGCACCTTGTCATGAATGTTTAAACTTACATAGAAGGGAGGAACTCCTCCATTTACTGATTTACCATTTGCTTCAGGGCCAAATATAAGTTATGGTTGATCATCAAGGATGTTCACTGAATCTTTGTTTTCTGAAATTTGTAATGATCTGCTGATTTGTTCTCTAAAAAATTCATGCCTAGCCAATTCAGATAATGGGATGGATACTTTTAGCTTACTTATTTCAGTCTCCATATTAAAGGGTTTCTCTGTTTGTATTTTGACATTTTGGGCAGAAAAGTTGTGTTTTTCAACTAAGTTTTCAACAACTGCCTCTTTTACTGGAATGTTATGATGAACTGGAGCTACTTGCACACCATCTTCCAAAGGTTCCTCTACAATTTATCTGAGTGGAGAAACAGATGTAGGGCGTTGTTTTGATTTATCTTTGTCTGAAACATCTTCTACTGTTGGACTATTTGGATTGGAAGTTGATTTAGGGATAATTGGTATATGAGAGTCCTTGAGTTTGGTTTTGTTAGGTTGCTTGATTGTCTTCTACTTGAGATCATCAGGGATGTCTATTCTCCTACTTCTCAAGTTATACTTCTTGTGGACTTCATACATTGTTGTATCATACCCTTGCTTAAAGTCAAAGGATTCCCCTGATTGCATTTGAAACTGACTAAGAGTATGAGTCTCTTGATCTTTTTGAGTTAGGAAAATTGGTTGTCCACTATTGAGACCCATTAGGTTAATGTGGGGGTCCTCTGTTGGTTCACTATATGTGGAGGCTTTTGCATAGTTTTCTTGGAAGGGGGGCCTTATGTTTTGGTCTGGACCAACTTTTCCTACATTGGAATTTTGATTTTTTCTAAAGTTCAGATTTCTTGCATTGTTGTTTGGTTGGCTTTCCCATGAAGATTTCCTCTCAATAGTTTCCACTCTATCTCCCAGCCTGTCCATGCCTTTACTGATTGCATCAAGTTTCTATTCAAAGGCAGATGGATCTTCTTTGAAAGTTGTTCTCCTTTCAGATCTAGCTCGATTTCGTTTAGAAATCAGATTGGCTTCCACGCTCACAACTATGCTTTGCATATCTTCAAGGCTAGGAGGAGCTCTCTCCCTGAGCTGGTAAGCCATGTCTGAGTCAAATCCATTAGGGAATTTGATCAATGATAATTCTGGTGGTGGTCTAAGATTTTTTGGAATAGCAAGTTAGGTATTGTTGAATCTGGCACAATAATCTTGGACACTTTCCTGTGGGCCTCTCTTCAAGTTCTCATATTCTGTTAAGATGTGTAAAGGGTCTTTTTTCTTTTCCCACTTGTTCAGGAAATTCTGATAAATGGAATCTGGATTAGCTATTATATTTGCAGGGAGTGACCCAAACCAGGTCCTTACATCTCCAATTAAGCTCTGGACAAAAAATTTCATCCTGACGTCATCATCATCAATCTCATAGTTTTCAAAATAGTCTATCATCCTCTTGGTATGTTGTTGAGCAGTGTAAGTGCCAGTACCATCAAAATAGGTAATGTTTCCTTGATAATCCTGTGGCATAGCCCCTGGATTGGCAGGAAACTGCAGGGGAGCATATCGATTTTCCATATTAACAGGGAGAAGTGGGACAACTAGAAGCACAGGGATAACAGCTGAGATAAGTACGGTGGACGGAGGGGTGGAAAAGCGATTTTGGAGTGATAAAGGTGAACTGGAAGAAGCTACAACAATAGGAAGAAAGGCTTGAGATTTTACTGTAGTAGGTTGATTTTGAATAGGTTTCTGTTGCGGTGTTTCAAGATTTGAATCAGCAAAACTCTCTTGATTTTTAGGTATCCTAAGGCTCTTAGGAGTCAAATTTGGATTGTCAAAAATAGCTGGAAGATTCGGGTCTGGGTTTGACCTAGTGTAACGAGTTTTATTCATTGGAGCCAGCTTCTAAAGTATATATTTTAGGTATTTTCTGGGAATATTTGGAGGATACAAGTTTTGACAATACCTTGAAGGAAGCTCCTAAAATGCAAGAGGAGTTGGACTTTCCTTTAGGTAGGTTTGAAACTAGGATGACTAAACAAATATTTTGAGATAGTTGTTTAAAATCTAAAGCTAAACTGGAGTTAGACTGAAGTAGCTTTTATTTACTCTTGTGATTGCATAGCAAAGACAATTTCAAAGGCTGCCTGGCTAACTTCAGGCTCCATCTGTAGCTTTAGAGATTAGACAGTAGTAACAGGCATTCATTCAGCTCCCCAGTGGAGTCGCCAATGATGTTATCACTCAAGTTGTTCCCCAAAACTTGTGAGAAAAGGGAATACGACCGAGGTAACCACTAACCAATCTTTTAGATGGAATTTCTAGCCAAACTATATCCAGAGAGGGCTCACTCTTTATATTTTAACTTTGTTTTTTGAAGTTTTTATGCTAGTTATGATGTGCAGAGTTTTGTTTTAAGTTTGTTTGGATGGTGACTTTAAACAGAGCTGGGATGCAAGTCTGAAATAGTTTATTCCATTGGGCAAATGGAGTTTATGAAGATGGACTACTGAGTGTGTTTCTGTGATAAAGGGCAATACTACAGAGCAAGATAATCAATTTTGGAACAATATTGAAATCTGGGAATTGATGGAATGTAAGCCAGTGGGTGAACGGCAATCAAGAATCCTTCATCATGGTGGCAGAGGCAAAGTGCATGAATATTTTCAAGGAGCAATGAAGATTTCCTTGGCAATTTTCAACGTGAAAGAATTAGTGGAAACAGAAGCACTTCAGAATTTTTGTTTATCCTGATTCTGAAGAAAACATAAATAATAGCAGGAATTGAACATAGAGTGTATTTAAACAAGTTCTGGGCTATTCTTTTTCCCTGTTGCTAAGATTATGAAACATATATGAAATTTGAAAACATAGAAAATAGAAAACACAGTTTAGAATAACTTATTGATCCATAGAAAGACACAGGAATTCTATAGCAGAGCCCAGAACATCAAATCAACATTCAGACGGTCCAACAATAGTGCACTTCAACAGCCTTTGTATTAAAAAATATCAGAGCTACAGCATGGTCCAAAGAGGAAAATCACCAACCCCGAATACATTCTTTGGGGAGGTATTTATAAAAAAAGAGAGTTATGAAATATCTTGTGGATAAGATATGAAGAAATAACTTCCTTAACCTACTCTGACAAGGGAATAAATGGAGACATAAATGTAGGAGTAATTGTGGTTGTGCTGGCTACTTTAACTAATATGATACTTTTGACTTTTCAATTCAGGAAGTCGGCTGGTAGCTGTGTCTTCACTTTGCATTTCTATGTTGTTGTTCTAATCCTTTCACCTGCTCTTGATTTGGATTTAATGCTTCCTGATCCTTGCTTGAGCTCCTTCCTCTATTGTTTTTATCTTTATTATATCTTCCATGTGTCTTGTTATTCGACCAAATGTAGATAAACAGAAAAATTCAAATTACCTTGGTAAAATTTCCAGCATGCTCTGCCACCATTGGTCTATTGGCAAGTGATGTCTTTGTATTTTTACAAGTGTTTCATCAACCTCAGTATACTTGTAAAAGTTAGGCTTGACCTCAAAAAGATGATTTATTTCATGTTCAATATAAAACAAATTTTCCAATTTGTCATATAAACTCTGTCCGGAGGGAGGTCCCGTGTCTTCTGAAGTGCTGGATGATGCTGTGATCTAATTTGTAACATACATGTTTACCCTGTGAGCATATTGTTGATGAGATAACAGTCTTTGATTGTTGGTTAGTAAACTGGGTATACCCTTCCGCTGCAAGACTGTGAACTTCTCTGTGAAGGCATTAATGTCCATCTGCATCTCCTGGCACTTCCTTTCCAAAGTCTGTACAAAATTTCTCCTTGTTAGCACCTTTTTCACTGTCAAAATGGTGCCTGTCCTGTCTGTGATCTCCAAAGCTGCTAGCTGTTCTTTAGTATGGGTATTCAAAAAATGGATCAATCTATTAGCTTGCTCAGGCATATTTCCCAATGATACCCCGGGCCTTTGAATTTCCACTTGGGCCCTTTCTATCAATTCAATTTGTTCATGGATTGTTTGAATTGATTGCCATTGGTTAGTAATAGACTGGCCAATCTTGGTCCACAAAATCATTTTAATGTCTGCTAGAGGTTTATGCAAGGTGAGATCCTTTTCCAATGATTTCACCTTGTTCTCCAGGGCCTTCACCTCTCTGGTTTTCTCTGCCACTATTATTTTTGACTTGTCATAGCTCACCTCTAGTTTGGCTAGTTTTTATTTTGCCTCTTTGAGCTCTGACATTTGAGCTTCTAGCTCCTTTACTGCTTTCATCATTTCTTCCATCCTCATGCTGGTCTCTGACTTTGTTGTTGCTGCTACTGAAGCATCTGCAGCTGTTGTACCTGTTGTTGATGCTGGCTCAGTGGGAGGGATTGCCGTTGTGACTGTGGCGGTAGCAGCGATAATTGTTGGAGTTGTTTCAGGTGGTTGGGAGGTTGACTCTCCCTGCTTGGTTTGCAATGCTTTCTCCAACTCTTGCTCTATTTGAATTAAACTTTGATTCATCCTCATCAACAGATCCATTACATCTTCTTCTACCTTTTCCTATGCCAGTTCTGTTGTTTGTAGATGCATGGTGACATGCAACTTCACTTACTTCCTAAGGGCAGCAATATCTTCCTCCTTCTTCTTTGTCAGTGCTTTTATGCCCTTGGCATCCTTGGGATCATGTCCCAGTTCAATAATTATTTCTTCCAGAGTCTTTATTCTATTGTCTTTGGCTAAAGAAGAGATATTCTCCAAATCCAATTGAGTAGATGTATTACTTAATGACTCTTTCAATTGGTGGGCCAGCATTGCCTTGTCTGCCAATGTAGCATATACCATTTCACCCGTTTGTTTGTGCAATTATATTTGGTCCATTGGGTGTATATATTTGGCAAGGACCTCCAGATTGATCCTTATGTAGTCAGCTACAGACTATGGTTGTTGAACCTTAGGCTTAAAATGAGTTAAAATCATCTTCTCCTCCTTAATGTCATAAGCTGCCAGTAGTCTTTGTTGTTTGGAGGGTGTCATTTTGAGAAATTGATCATACAGTTGAATTCTCAATGACTCATTTTGGGCTTTGATCTCCATGAATGTTTGTTTGATATCAGATCATTTCTTAGTTTGCAACCTTGAGGAGGATACTTCCAATCCATGCTGCCTCTCCATTTCCTGCCTGTGAGAGCTGGTGGATATCTGTTGGCTGATGGCCCTCTCTCCTCTTGTGATTTCAGTGATTTCTTCCACAATGTCCTCTTCAGGTAGAGTATCTATCCTTTGTCTTTTGGCCTCTTGCTATTCTGTTGACCCACTTGCAGGTGTGATCTCTTCTCGGTCTCTTTTCTTACTTCTTTCCTCAAGAAGAGGAGTCTGTAGTGATGGTACTTCTGGTGCTTCTGCCTGTAGTGAAGTGGATTTCCCTTTACTATGTTCCTTTCAGGTAGTTGGTTGTTCTTCCATTGTTTCTTGCTTTGTGACTACTATCCCCTTTCCCTTTGTTGTCCCTATTGTTGGTGTAGTCCTTTCTTGGGCAACTTGTTGTGAAGTTGTAGCAGTTGATGAGCCTTCCCCAGTTTGCTGTGGTATTTTGAATGACACCTGCCCAAAAGAATCTAAGTCAAGAATTTTTTCCAGATTTTTCATAGTTTGTTCCATTTTCTCTTCCTCAGTGAGTTCTTCAACTAGTGTGCCCTCCACCCACTCATCTTGGTTGGAAAACTATTCTATTTTAGGGATGTTGCAATGTTCATAGGGTGCTAACCTATATTTTATCCTTCTTGCATTGATAAAGTCGTTTGGGTCATAGGGTACCCACCAAAAGCTTCTCTTGAGCCTGAGTGTTTGACCCAATATTTCATCAACATCCTTCCATCCCTCTTTCTTGTTCATGACATAGGGGCCTAACTGGTCTCTCAGTTTCAATTGGGCCTTTTTATTTGTGCTATGGAAGTGAGTCAAATCTGAATTGATGAATTCCTTGAAATATTTCAAGGCAAACAGTCTCATTGGCACATATCTTGGCAGCCTATAGGGGCATAGCTCACAGCCATATATCGTGAGAATAGTGTGATTCTGGTAAAAGTACCAGTCACCTATTTTATAGTTTTTGGAGATTTGTAGTATCTTTTGCATATCATATGTCAGTCTAGGAGGAGGAGTTCTCACCAGGAGAGAAGAGACTTGGTATACAAAGATATCAATAAACTCACAATAAGAGTAGGGAGAGCTGCGGACTTCATGAAAGATTGAGGTCCAAAAAATCACAAACCTCTTTCCCCTTTATGGTCCAATTTTCTAATGGGGAATTGGAAAATATCTGGCTGATAATATAAGAACAGATGATAGATATAGGATGAATATTTAAAGATTCCCTCCCTATCTAGATTCAACAATTGGTCATGTATCTTGTTGGCAATAAATTTGGCATAGTTGTATTTGACAGCAGGGGGCTACCCTGGGGTAAATATAGACATTAAAACCAATATTGTTTCATCAATATGTTCACTTGTCTTGAACCCTAGAACAAAAGATATCATATCAACAACTAATCTAGCCACTTCATTGAAAGATACATAGTGAAAAGGAGGTGGCTCCTTAGGCTGGTGATCCGCTCTCATAAATACTTGGGCAATTCTGGTTATCTCTGAGCTGGAGAGTTTGGGACCTTCATCAAGCAAGAATTTCATAGTAAGAGGAAACTGGAGCTGGGTTGGTTTGAAGTTCAGCATTTGATTTATGGAGTCAGGAGTAATATGAAAGAGGGTAGTTCTAGATGCAGTCTTAACTACCGTTTTAGTTGGTTCATAGTTCTCATAGCAAAGGTGAATTACCTCAGGGAAAATATTGATAGAGGGGAGGTAGTATATGGATAGATTTGATTCCCATATGCCATAAACATCATTTTGGTTCAAGTAATTGTTTCTGAGCTCACAGACTGCTTGCAAATGGTTTTGGTAGCCTACTAAGTCTTGGATTAGATAGTCTTTATCAACTAAGGGCAGATGATCCAATTCCTTGTGGGGTGCATTAAGAGGAGTGATATTCAAGGCTACTGGACCTTCCATGGCTAAATTTTGTTGCCTTTAAAATTGGAATTTTTTGGCTCTGTGTAAGAAAAATAGGCGAACAACAACTCTGTGGATTTTCTCTAGGAATTTCACCGTGAAATTGGTTTGTTGGATTGTATTTAGCTCCGTGGACAAAAATTAGATGGAGAGACAAAAAGTGTGGGCTTCTTTGGCAAAATGGGCAACAATTGTGGGAAAAAGGCAGTTTTCGGGGTTCCTTGGAGAATTTGCAAGGCCAAACGAGCTCAATTTTAGCTCAGTGTGCATATTTATGGTGAATTTTTGGCAAGACAGAGGTTATGGTGGGTAACACAGTCTTTTTCCTTCAAATTCTAGGTTCTGTGGGCAAATTTACAGAGAAAACCAACAAAAAGTAGGGTTCAAGAGAAAATTTGTGTAAATACCTGTTTTAACGGTGGAATGGTCGATTTGCAGGTGAGCAGATGAGCCGAGCTGAGCTATGGAGTTAAAACTGCTGGGTGGCGAACTATATGGTGAAAATGCTCTTTTGGACGTAAATTAGCATGCACAGGTCACGAAGAGAAAACAAGGAGAAGTGGGTGAAAATAACGTTTTCACCTGTTTTTACCCAAATTTTTTACTTTGGCGGGTTTTGGTGCGCTTAGGTCTGATGACGTCAGCATGACGTAATTTTTTTGTGTAGTGGGGTACGAATGATGACATGGCAGGTGATGTGGCAAGTGACGTGGCACGTGACATCAGCAAATAGATGGGTGGCAACGAGCGTGACTTCATCAGATGACGTAGGCATAATGTCAGCAAGGAGGCGGTGGGGTGGTAAGCGGTATTCCCCGCACCGCCTTTGGAGGGAAGTGGTATTGTAGGAGGGGGCTCCGAACACGTTGGGTGCCTGACACACGTCCTCGGTACAATGGAAATACTGCCCATCCCCCGGATGCTATCGTTTGCCAGTTAAGGGCTTCTGATATCGCCGACAGCCGTTGGATCTGTCGACGATGATCGGACAGTCGACAGGTGATGGAGGTAACGGCGGTTTATCAGTGGGGGACTTGCTGTAATATATTTCATTTTGTAATGTTTTGAGGGGTTTATTTCAGACTTTGGTTAAATGGGTTTTGGGGGTAAAACATGTGGGTTCAACTAATTATTTAGCCAGGAGCTAAACAAGTCTCGACAGGGCGTGTGGAGGGTTGTTATTGACCACGGATGGACCAATAACTCTTGAAAAAAGTTAAAATATAGCTTATAATTAGCCAAAGGTCGAGGTATTAGATATTTAGGAATTTTGTGTATTTTTACATAGTAAGGGAGGGGCAATATTCACATAGGAGCTATATAATAGTGTTAGTAGGTTAATATTAGTAGGTTAATAAGACTATGTGGAATAGATATGTATGAATTAGGTAAGTTTATAGAATGGAAACTTAGGCATGGGGGGAATGAAAGGATACCAAGTTATGAAGTTTAGGAAACTTGGCAAAATGGAATAAAAACATTTTACACAAGAAATGTGGCTTGTTTTTCCTAGGTGAAAACACAGTTTCACTTTAGTTTTTTCCATGAAATGAAGTGGACTAAGGGCAGTGAGCAGATCTCATTGTCCTTGGCGAGATGTTAGTAAGTGTTCTTTGGAAAAATGAGGAGGGAAATTAGTCATGCTCCCTTTATTTTGTAACCACCTTGCCATAGCACCTTATGATATTTATGAGATGAAACCTATTGCAATAGGACTAAATTGCTCATAAGCCTGCTTCTACAACATCAAAACTGCCTACCCAGCCTAGTACACCTAACATTTTTTCTTCGTTTTCATTGGGTGCATGCAAACCCTGACTCTTCTCTTTTCTTTTAGCTGCCCTCCTATCTTAGTCTACCCTTATCTCTTCCAGGGCTCAAATTAAGCTGTTGAGACCCTTTGCTTCTCTACCTAACTACTTTTCTACCAAGCTTGAACTGTTTGTGCAGACCTTTATTCTCTATTCTAAGACAAGTAAATTCAAACGTGATCTAGCCAGGATTAGACTGTCTGGCCATTCATCAACTATGGCAAGAGTCAACCACCTGTACATAGTGAAATTCTACAAAATATGGAACCTTTGCAGCATGGAAAGGATGAACATATTTGGCACTTCTCCAATCAATCATGAAAAATGAAACCTAACACAATCATGTAGTCTCCAAATTCAATGTTCCACAAGCTATAGTCATAGATCATGGATAACATTTCTGCAATCACATGATGGTTGAATTGGCTGCCAAACTAGGACTGTCCCATGACATCTCCGCTTTGTATTATCTGCAAGCTAACGGGCAAGTTGAGGCGATCAACAAAGTCTTGAAGCACATGCTACAAAGGATGATTGGGGTCCATAAACGGAGTTGGCACCTAATATTGTGCTCGGCCTTGTGGGAATATCAGACATCAGTGAGAAATGTGACCAAGTTACACCCTTTCAGCTGGTGTATGGCCTCGAAGCGATCTTACTAGTTCAGTGCGAAATTTCATCCCTCAAGCTCACAGTCAACCTTCTCCCTAGAACTTCAAAGGAGGAGGCTCATTTCTTGGAATTAATCCAACTTGATGAAAATCATCGTGATTTTGCCTTCGTTAATGAATCGCATAAGAAACAATTCAAGGCACACTTTGACAAGAATGTCAAACCCCGTGTCTTCTCAGAAGGTGACCTGGTCTTACTTTACGATCAGGAATTTGATAAATTGGGAGCAGGCAAGTTCCAGTCTTTGTGGATGGGTCCCTATATTGTTAAATGTGTATTAGCAAAAGGAGCCTATGAGCTAGTAGATTACAATGGAATTCCACTGTCGCAACCTTGAAACGGGTTGTACCTTAAGCGTTACTATGCTTAACTAAGCATAGTAATATCTTCATATGCTTTTGTTACATTTTTGTTTTCATCAAGACTGATCGTTTTGGTTAGGTAATCTACTTTTGCATTTATTGCAGATGTCAAGCCTATTGGAATCATTTGTTGGATATGCCAACAGAGCGAGTCGTAGTACACAAAACCTATCTTCTGTAGCCTAGGCCATCTTCGATCCAAGCGGCAAGTTAGTGAGTTTCAGAAGGGTATGTATTGGTCAATCAACGAACAACATCGCTGAAAATAGCGCATTGATAGAGCTCCTCTTTGATGCCATCGCGCATGGCATATGCCAACTTGTCGTCAGGCTAGACTCACAACTCATCATTCTACAGCTTACCAGTGTCTATTCCATTCAGAATCCAGCTATCTATCGTATGTTCCTAAGGGTTAAGATTTTGGAAAGGCAATTTGATTCTATTCAATATCAACACATTTCCAAATATCAATTCATTAGCAAATTATATGTTAGATAAACATTTGCAACATTTATAAAAAAAAAAGCATTTCATCAATTTTTGCATCAGGATCATATCACTTAATCGAAATAAAGCTCCGAAAATAAAAAATTTATATAGCTGTTTATAGTTTGTACATAGTGTTCTATGTCCAGGACAAAATCGGTCATATGACCCAAAAACTAAAAAATGCAAGGGGGCACCCTACACTAATGGTGTTGGTGATAACAAGTCACCGCCTATGCAATCATGCATAAGAGCCTAGTCCATCGGCTCAGCACGCCAGTAGTATGGCGTTGTAATCTCAGAGGTAACTCCTTGGTCCTCACATCCTGAATACCAAGGGTGAGACCCTAGATCTGATCCTGCAATACTACAAGAGTCTCAGCTACATCCAGATTGCGAAGGACAGCCCTTCCTACATCCTCTCTAGCTCGAATGGCAGCTGCTACTCTCGGGCGCATTGCTGGTCGCACTGGCCTGATATCTACACGGGCACATGAGTTTTGATTAGTCTTGATAAATATTTAAAAAGCATAATAACATTATAAAAATAGTAAACAAAGATATGGTAAGCGATTTTTACCTATGACACCCCACTGCTCGCTAGCCGACAGCACCAAATCCGGGTCACCCTGGAAATCCATCCCGACATATGGATACTTGGCATATACCATTTGTTGACAGTTGAACCACTCGAAGAAGGCATCATAGAATGAAACCTACAATTGACCAACATGTCTGGCCATAAGGTCAACCCATCTCTGCATCTGTGGCTCAACCGATGTTGGTAGGCCAAGTGAAAAGTATTGTGGCTGCATCAGTGGGATCTTCTCCAAGGCGAAAGCAATCAGAATAGAACCATAACCAAAGTTTTTTGATCTTTCGTTTTTTACCTTGGTAAGTTGTTCTTGTATCACATGGAGTACTGCATCACACCAGTTGAATACCTTTGGTTCAAGGCATTCCAGGGCGTACTGCATATAGGACCTATTGGCCAAGTGAAGGGCCGTGCTACCAGCCAATCTAGCAAAGGTAAATAAGATAGTCCTCAAGGACTGGTCAATGATGTCTCTAATACTGATCTTTCCATCCCTGCTCGGCTGAGATCCATCTCTACAGTATCAGCGAATATAATCCCTCACATATTCGCCCCCATAGGCGGAACCTGATAGTGAGAGAGAGGCATCACACCTCGATAAACCAGTCAAAAAGTAGATGTCCTCAACAATCAAAGGGATGGATTTTCCTCTAATCTGGAACACTTGGTTGGTAGGATCCCATGCATCGAGGAAATATTGCAACAAGTTGATTTGTTGCCTCATGCTAGATATGCGGAAGAACTTGAGCAAGCCACAGTTCCACAATGCAGTTACCATACCCGGAACATGTAAGGCAACCATGTCCTCTTCTTCATGCTCATGTTCACACCATGTAATGACCATTTTGCTCCAATGAATCTCTGAAAAATGAACAAGAGAAGAATTAGGATCCTAATTTGGCAAAAAACAAGCAAACTTTCCATGAAAAATCAGCGCAAGAACTTTTCTCCTTGTGCCCATAGCACCCTAGCTATGTACTAGGTGGGATGCATACTAACTTGCCAATGGCCAGCCTAGTATGCATCGCACCTTTCGATGTATACTAGGTGCAATGGGGTCAGAACCAAAATATTCAAACCCCAGAGGCTCAGAAAAGCAGGAAAACATGCACTGAATCAGAAAGGGAAAGAATGCAATTGAAGAGCTTAGGTTTAGCTCCTACCTAGTCCAGATGGCGCCGAAAATTGTCCATAGAATCTCCCAGAATCAGCTGGTGAAAATTGAGAGGGAAATGCACCTCCAGAGCTCCAACAATCCCAAATTTGAATGAAATGGTAAAATGAGTGGTAAAAACTACTTTAATGTTATTACTCATGTAATTCAAGTAAGACGTTAGTTTTTTTAACTCATTTTCTAAGCATGTATGTACATTTCTAATCAGTTTGACGGAGCAATTGAACAGGTAGTACGACCGTGAAGAGAACATAGTGTTACCGGTGAATCGAACAACTTTGACTATTATCACAAGTAGTTTTACACAAAGTTCAAGCTCGTTAAAAAATAAACCTAGCAATGAGCATATGTTCCACCAGAGTTTAAGCTCATTAAAAAATGAACCCACCTTCAGTAAATAACCATTGTGATCGCATTATTATCAGCTTTTGAGCATTGGCCGTGTTCTTACGCACCTCCACTCTATTTTATCCAATCATACGCCTCCATTTGATTGTTTACCCCTTTTGAGGAACAGTTGTGACAAGTGATTCTATTAGCCATCTTATTTACACTGTCGTGATTAAAAATTTCCAAGCCTTACTTGGAACTAGCTGCTATCCAAAATCATCACTCGTTCGTCAAAAAATGAGTCTTCTTTAAGCTCTTTTCATCTGACTCATAAAATATGAAAATATTGCCAAGAAATTGGCCTCTCCAGCTCGTTAAAGTGATTGGAAGTGCCATCCCTTCTCTAGATTTTAATCTTTTTGGACCTGAGCGATCATTACACAAAACGATCGAGCACTTATCTTGTTCGGCTCGTTAAAACTATCAAAAAGTCATCCCTTTCGTATTATTTTATACTTTTTCGGACTTAAGAGATTATATTATGAAAAAGGATTACTGGAGTTTCCTTTCCATCTCTTTTCATACTCTCTAAAATTGAAAAATACCGAGTTATCTTTGTCGTTAAACCTGTTAAAATAATAGCGACAAACTTGTCCATGCAGACAAGAACGAGTTTCACTGTCGCTAAGCTCATTAAAACATAGTGATGTGTTTGCCCAAAGGGCAAATTATAGAACAAGCATATGTTATCCTCCTCAATCTTGACAAAAATAAAGACGTACTGGTCAGCAATGACTGGGTGAAAATTGGGAAGAAAACTTGAAGAAACTTTATTGGTAGCGAGTCGCTCTTGAACATGACACTTTTACTCCATCACCATGATCGAGTTGGGTTGGGTTATTCCATTCACCGGTCATATCACCATTGGTCCACCGTACCATCAATTTTTGGGGTTAACGCTACCAATCCATTTCAATGTCGCTGATATGTTCAAGAGAAGTCACTCAGAGAATTCACCAACTTAGCTTGTGTCTCATCAACTGCAATACCTTCACGCTTCATTCTTTCATGACTGCCACCTTGAACCTTGTATCATCAGATCATTTTCACCTCCACAAAATAATTTACTTTGTTTCGTGTCATAGATGTGGGATTCGTTAAGGCCCTCCTACGACAGGTCACTTCTTGTCGACATCAGCTCATTATCCAAGAAGTCGACTTAGGAACAAACCTTTCCGTACTTTGAAGCTTGCATGCCTCAATGGCAAATTTCTCACTTCCGGTGACAGGTTTACATCAATTACCTTCAACCGAAAGATTTTGCGTGGTGTTCGACATTAAGTCCCATTTTCACACCACATGAATTGTATTGCAGTACCTTGAGGGTCATTATCATTATCGGCGATTTCTCTCGCGCCTGTTAACAACTTACATTATTGGCTGGTAATCAAGCGATGTCTTTCCATGTTCAACTTCAGAACATCTTTTCACATGGATTGACTTGTACTTTGGGTGAAGATTGAATGAGTTTGAAGACCCCAGATATAGTTTCATCCATCTGGGCTATGATATATTCAGGAAAATAAAGACATCAAATGTACATCATAGCTGCACAGATAATCATCCAAGCTAAAGGATGATGGCTCTACCAGAATCATCAATCTGCCATACAGACGGTTGTCTGTCCAATGTACATGAAAATGAATTTATAAAGCTAAGAATGGGAATTCCTGCCTCATCTAGATCATGAAAATATTATGAAGATAATGTACTATATTGTATCTTATTACAGGTCACCTTCCAGTTTGAAAAACCTCGGATCCTCATGATAAAGCATTTCACTCGACATCAAAAGATTTACGACCTCATGCTTTAAGGGGCAGCTAATATAGACATATTTGGGCACTGCAACCCCAATCTTATATGTCCATAAACCAAGAGCTTCTAAGTCCCTAAAAGTGTTGTTTGATACCCTAAAGCAACAAGGTCAGCTGATTACATCATCTCCCAGAAGTTCTCCATGAAAAACTGCTCAGAACTGGACAAAATTGGACCATCTCACTTGCACCATGGTCAAAGTGCAATGCATCCCACCTAAATCACATGGGAGGTGTGATGCATACTGAAAATCCCTTCTATGGGGTGCGATGGGTGAGAGTAGACAAATGGCAAAGATAGTTTTCAAGGTGAATGATCATGGAATCTTCCAGAAAATTCTCCAGTGACACTTTCCTCTCTGAATTCTCTCAGGGATGAGTAAGATATCATGAAATCTCCAAGTGGAGTTAAGAAATATCAAAGAAATGACACTAATTAAAATACCAGAAGCTGACTCACCCACCTAAAAACATCTATATATGCATCCCTCATCCTAGAGATCTAGAGGCTGGAATTTTGCATCTTGTAAGGAAGTGTTGTTGGTTTCTTTGTGGAGCATCATAGTGTTGGGTAATCTAGCTTTTCATGAGGTGAAGAAGGGCTTTCATGCTAGGAGGATGGTGTTGGGTCAGATTAATGGGTTGTAATCCTCTCTTCTACTACTTTTATCAATAAAGCTATTTGAGTTTTCCTCCATATTCTTTTATGTCTTTGAATGTTGAATTGATATATGCATTTGTATGGTCAATATATATCTGATCCTATATTGTTTATGATTATAGATCTCTATGCTTTGATGGTATTATGCTCCTTTGACTCTGCAGGTGTTCTCTAAAGCGGGACAAACGAGGAAGGAGTGGCAAAGATATGTTGAAGGGGAGAGGAAACAAGCAAGGAGCCAAGCGAAAGACTGAGGTTGGTACTCTCTACTTCTCGCTCATCTACTTCTCATAAAGGAAAACAAAAGTAACTTTAGTTTGTTTGTTTCTAAGATAGCTACCTGTCTTAGTGAGACTAGCAGCTCTGAATGGACACTAGTTTTCCTGATAACACTAGGTCCACTACTTTTTCTGGTTGCTTATCCTTTTTTTGCTTCGCCTGAGTCTCGGTATGCTTCCTCGGTGACGTGTGTACCGGAACTGACTTCTTCGACTTTTCCTTCATCGATGGTTAGTTTTCTTTCATGGAAGGCCTTTTTTCTTTTGCAATAGTCTGTTTCAGCCTAGGTGACCTAGGCGTCGTAGGAACAACAGGGGTAGCCTCCATACTAGATACTTACGATCCTGGTGCATCAGATAGGACTGCTTTCGAGCTAAGGGATTCAACAAGGTTAGTGGAAGTAATTTTTTGAATGAATAACTCCCAGTCTTCTGTAGAATAGTTCACAAACACGAGACATGACAAAACTTCCTCCCAGAATGCTCGACTCATGTGTGACATACATCAAAATTAACCAGCAAGTCTTAGAGTGCAAAGTGTTCTCTACTGGACTAGCACATGTAATTTATAGGGGGATTTGAATTCAAATCCAAACATTCCCCCAAAATTATGATAAAAAAAGTCATTTTGGCAGCAGATCTTCGAAGATTTCACCTCAATTACTGCCACCCCACTCCTCCTAACTGTTTTCTAGTCGTCAAGTCATTAACAGTAACTCCAACAATCATTTTCCTGCTGGGTTGCATGGTTCCTTCCCCTCTCAAGCACCATCTTGAGTGCAGCTTCATCTGGTGCATCCTCGTCAATCTCCATGTAGTTTGGTCACTGCATTGTCCTCTAATGTGGGTAGTGTAGTTTATAGTCCCGCACTTCCTTATAGTTTCCTAAAGCACTAAGACTATCTTGATGCCATATAGTCATTGAATAGGATCCCCTATATACAGTTTCAACCTTCTCCCATTCACTTTTCCCGGTAAGGGCTCCTCATTTAGCTTCGTGAGCTGAATTGTGCCACCATCTATAATTTCCTGGACAATATATGGCCATAAACAATGCATCTGGATTTTACCCAAAAATTTAGTGAGCTTATTATCATATAATAGGACAATATTGTTTACCTTGAATGTGTGAAGCCTCATATGGAAATCTTGTTATGGTTTTCACTTTCCTTTTGTACTCGCTGATAGAATCTTGCCAAAAACCAGTGTTCTTCGAGCTCCATTATCTATGCAAGTCATTCTTCTAGGGCCTTGTGATCCACAATATTTTTCAAAGTTGTTATGCACAGTCTAGGCACAATGTATTCCGTCGGCATCATGTCTTCGAACCCATATACTAATCTGAATGACGTTTGCCCTATCAACTTCTTACAAGTAGTCCTATAAGACCATAGTACTGCACATACAAGCACATCTGAGTTATTCTACTACATGTTATAGATCTTCGTCAACACGTTCTCCAAACTCTTGTTAAAATATTTGATGGTTCCATTTGCCTGTGGGTGGTATGGTGTACTCTTCTAATAGTAGACCTGGAACTCCTCAGTCAACATGTTGATCATTTCATTCAGAAAGTGTGTACCCCTGTCAGTCATCAACACTTTTGGGCATCCAAATCTTGTTAAGACATATTCAATCAAGAATTTTGATACCGTAGCCCCTGTACAATCCTTGACAAGCTATGCATCCACCTATGTAGTTAGATATTTTTTGGTAGTGATAATGTAGCACATGCCTGTTTTATTTCTAGGGCGCTGAATTGGCCCAATGAAATCAATGGCCCACTTCTCAAATGCCTACAAATATACCTAAAGATGTAGTGGTAACTCATCCCTTCGCGACAGTCTGTCAGTTCTTTGACATGCATTGCACGCCTTAAAATATGTCTTGGAATCCTTATGTAATGTTGGCTACCAAATACCTGCATGCAAAATATTTTGTGCAGTTGTTTTTCTTGCATAATAGCCTCCTGCATCTCCCCCATGAGCTTCAGTGAGAATTCTATCATGCTCAAAGTTTGGCACATATCTTCGCAATATTTCATCTGCACCCATTTTATACAAATTTTCCATAATGACTAAAAGAGCCACCTGTGTACACTACTAATTCCTTCTTCTATTGAATTGTGTATTCTTCTGACACTACCCCCATAGTTAAGTGGTGAATAATGTCTACAAAATGCTCATCCACTACGCGCACTACAAGAGGTGTGCATCTAGCAACCCTTCCTCCAAACTACTATGTTCTTCACATGTTTCAATTCACGATAGATGGTGAGGTTCCGCATTCAACCTCCCCAACTTTATAATGAATTCAAAGTCATACTCTTGAAATAATAACAAGCATCTACAAATATTCCCCCCCCCCCCACACCCCCCAAACACAGGCTTGTTGACCAGGTATTTTAAGGCAGAATGATCTATATACATCCTGAAGTTCACTTTTAATAGATAATTCCTAAATTTTTATAGCACGTAGACCATGGCCAACCCTTCGCGCTCAGCCATAAAATAATTTTTCTCTGCCTTCGATAACTTCCCACTTGTGAAGGTGATAGGATGGTCCATTTCTCCTTCACCGACCTTTGTTAGCACTGCACGCAGTGCATTGTAAGAAGCATCCACATGTACATGAAACTCTTTTTTCCAATCGGGGAAGACTAAGATTGGCGCAGTGACCATCTTTTATTTCAACAGATCTATGCTGTACTGGCACTCTTCATCCCAACAAAATGTCATATCCTTCTTAAGCAATTTTTCCATGGGCATAGTAATTTGAGCTTAAGCTTTGATAAATTTTCTATAGTATCCTGTATGTTCCAATGTCACACGTAGCTATTTGACCATCCTAGGGGCCTCCGAGTTCACAATCATCGTAATCTTTGCAGGGTCCACTATCAATCCTTGCTTGCACACAACATGACCCAGAAAGATCCCAAAAGGAACATAGAATATGCATTTTTTCGAGTTTAGTGTGATACAGTATCTACTACATGTATTCAGCATCAGGCGTAGACTCGCTACATGGCACTTCACTAATCCAAACACCGTTTAGTCATCAAAGTAAACTTCCAAAAACTTATGAATGAACTCCTTCAATGCTGCTATGACTATGCGAGAAAATATTGCAGGCACATTCTTTAGTCCAAATGGCGTCACAGTGTATTGAAAATAACCCCACTCCGTCGTGAAGGTCATTTCGCTCCTATCCTCTGGCTCTATCTTTATTTGATGATACCTTGATAACTCTTCAGTAAAGGAATATGCCTCCTACCCTCCAACATTGTCTAAAATTTCATCTGTAAATGGTGCTGGGAAAGGATCATGAATACATGCATCATTAAGCTTTCGTAGATCTACACAAATCCTTATTTCACCCTTTTGTTTCTTCTCCTGGACCACCATCAGGCTCACCCAATCAGACTCTTCAACAAGTTTTATGATGCCAGCCTTTAACATCTTATCCAACTCTTGTCAAACCTCTTCCTTATACTTAGGGTTAAGGCAATAAGGCCTCTATTTAACAGGCTTTGCATCCACCTTCATTGTGATCTTCTTAACACCCAAATCACCAGTTATACCCTTTGAATCCGAAAAATTAGTGGGGAAAATATCCTGTTATTCATGAAGTAATTCAACAACTTTATCTCCTGTAGCATCGTCCCAATAATCTCCAATTTTTGCAAACTTCAATTCTTTTTCATTTCTAATGTTTACTTTCTTTGTTTTCAAAGGTGTATAGATGTCTAATTTTTCTATATGTGGGCCTTCAACTTCATGATGCCCTTCTTCCTCCAAGATATTGAGGTACCTTGCGTCTTATTCTTCCTCTTCAGCGATCACATTACAAAATTCCAAGGTGTTGCACAGCTGGGTGCTCCAATCTAGTTGGGTCCATTCCATAAGTTCCTTCAGTGTTCTAAAGATAACCGCTTTAATCTCTTGCAACGCTTCATTGATGCTGGATAATATTTCTTCAAAACTGAAAGTCAACAAGAAACCTTCCTTCAATACTTCCCACTTTGCAGTGTCATGGCGGAGCTCTGTTTCAAGATACCATTTCATGGGAATTATATCCAAGGTATGAAAAAATATGTGTGCCCATTATGGCTGCAGTTATTTCCCCCATACCTTAGTCCATTTCGCCAAGTGATCACGTGGATCATCCTTCCCATTATACTTCTCAGTCATTCTAGTATTAGCATGTCCAAACCGTAGCTTCATCATTATTTTGTAATCTCGCCATCCAACAAAACTATCCTTATGCGTACCTCACCATTGTGCAGGTGTATTACGTAGCGCCAACTCCAATGCTTGAAAGCGGTGGTCCTCAAGGACTTCACTCACTTAAAACATCATAATAAGGTAACTTTCTTACCTGTAACGAAACACAACGCAACGACTTTGTCATCATATTGCATCACAATGTAGAAACTTCATGTAAGAGATTCTTCTAATGCTCTAATGCCTCATTTGAATCATAGGTGCAGGAACTCTCGTGGTCCCATACAATCACCCATCTGTCATTGAATTGAGCTAGTCTTATTAGTTATTAACATTGGGAATTCTTCTATAGTATGGTCGAACTGTCTTTAGTATTGACATGATGGGTGTGTAGGATTCTGACATTCTCATGCATAGTGCCCTGAATGTCCGTAGTTGTAGCAAATAATCTGACTGCGACCTCTACTAGGTCCTCCTCCTCCTTGGCCTCATCCTTGACCTTGAAAGCCTATGTGTGCTCCTCCTACACATTTATCTAGAGGTTGAGTTTCTGCTTGCATATTGTAAGTATGGGTTCTTTCCATCATCATATCATAACTTCAACAACGGTGCTCATCATGGCCCATAGATTTGTAAAGATTACAGAACAGTTGCTGGGGTGTCTAAACGAACTTCTGAAGTAAATGGAAAGTATCTGTCGCATGTTTCCTAGTGACTTGACAAATGGAACACCATAACACAACCCCATTGCTTGGCCCTGATGGGGCTTCTAGCTTCAGGGGAATTGGCCCCCTTCCTCTAATATAATTTGTGTACACAAGACAATGATCTTTATCATGCCCGTGGCCCTTGCATTTCAAACACTAGACTTCTGCACGCATTTGTGGTTTAATCTCCTTGTATTTTTTCAAACTCTGTAATCTAGATTTAGGCTCTCTAACTATGAGTGGATTTGTTGTTCTCCCAAGTTAGTATTAGGAATAGGTGATGCATGCAACCTCATCGCTATCACCAAGGTTTCTGCCTATGTATCTATCTTTTGTTGTGACACAACAATTCTCAAATGGGGTAGGAGCAACGTGATAAACCAGTCACGATGGTGGCTACCTTTGATCTGCATGTTAGCCTGTTTAATATGGAACTTCAACCTCTGATCAAAGTCACAAGGTGTCTCCTCAACATTCATCATGATCTCTTTAAAGTCAATCACTGACTGTGAGTTAGATTTAGGATAACTAAACTCTTTGTTCAAATTCATCTTAGTCTCTGCTAGCATTGCAAGAGGATTATCAACGCAATATTAATGTACCAGGTTAGCATGTGATCCTGTAAAGAGGTAAGCAAATATGCCTTATTTATATTATGATTGGTGATCTGTTGAGTTGTCCATATAACATTTGCAACAAACTAGAACTGTTATGGGTCTTCACTTCCTATTACTTTGAAGGTCAACATTTTCATTGTGTTCGCCATGTTGAATAGTAGTGGTGGAGGTGGAGGATTGGGTGAAGATGTATGCAGTGGAACTCGAGGTCGAGGTGGAGTGGATGCATGATTTCTTTTAGGAATCCCCTGAGTAATTAGTTGAATAGCGCTTCACAGTGTAGTCTACCCCATTGCTTTGTCATCACTTGAAGGAGGTCTAATCAATGGACTATACTCTAGTCTTGGTCCTTCATGATTTATAAAGAATCTTCCACTTTGCATAGCTCCAAACATAAAAGTAATGACATCACCCATTTTTCACATAATAGAATTTTAATCCATGTATTCAATAACCTTAAATACTTACCTCATAGTCCTTTATAGAATCTTCGCTCTACTTCGCTATAGCTGACTGGGGTATCAAATGAAAATTTTGTAACAAATCCTCCTAGAATTCAATCGAGCCAATGATTTACAACCTCAACGATCTTGTTTTCAGAGGTTTCTAGTCATTGCAATAATTCTGGAGTCCACACTATGCATCTTTTGAGCTTCCACCTTCCTTGACTATCTAGCAATTTATCTAACCACTCATACAGTTCAATCGGGAAGGTGAAAAATAATATTCCATGTATCTTCGTATATAGATATATATTCAACCATTCTTCCTTTGATAGGTGTGGATTCCTGTTTTCTTGCATCGAGAACTCGTGAATCTTCTGATCCAACCACTTTCAATTTCTTTCTTAGTCAAATTCCAATTATGTGACATGACATGTCTCTTTAATCAGATCCCAGTCCTACCAATAGAACCATTTGTTGGCTTAGGGGGTCTTGACCCAAGTTCAGAGTTAGTATTTCCAACCAAAAATGCCCTACACTATTGGCCCTTTCTGTAATGACCCGCATAGTGTAGGCTACAGTCTCACTGGAAGTAGTATGGGGGGATCTAAGAACCAAGTTTCTCCATCCAAAGACTAGTGCGATGTCTTCCAGTGCCTAACATCTGCCTTGGCATAGATCTATACACTCCTAGGGCATGTCACTATAACTCAGCTAAATAGGCCTTCAGAACTTTGCGAAGGTCCATGATCACTCCTTGTGGACCTTTAACAGTTGATTTACCTACTTACGCGCATCAGAAAGCAATCCTAAATTAGAGTTTGGGGAGATCTACTTAATTCGTGAAAAAACATAAAATGAGCCACCAGAACCTTCATGAAAGAGATTAAGCATTCATTAAGAAAAATTCAAGACATTCACGTAGTATTTAATCATTATTTCTTAAAACATGTCATTCATTGGCAACACATAACATAAACATCTATGAACATAAATACTCAATAATTCTTTGAAAAACTCTCTTTATTAATCTTCAATTCACTGATTACATACTCAAAATACCTTCCGCACATAATTGTAGGGGTCCATGCACTCAGATGTGGACTCTACCTAGGCCTCTGGGTACTCTATTTTGGATCCTTCCTTCCTCTACCCAAGTGCAGGAAGTAAAGCCTTCCTACCTTTGCTCTTACCCAAGACTCTTCAATGAACCTAATTGTCTATCTTAGTTACCTCTTCCTTTCGCTAAGGGTCAACTATGTATAGAATTTTCCATATAATTCCATGGTATGCAGACCATGGGTGAATCTCAAAACTAACTCAAAACTTTACTTAAAACAAGGGGTTAAGCCCCTTTGACTCATATTCACATATAAGCTCCGCATCCACGAATTGCAGAGACTTTACATCTTTTACAAATTTTGTTACAAAAATTGACTAATTCATTCCATTCTTCCCCTGGGGTCCCCATCCCAATAACTGCAGAGCACACGCATTAGATATGGGCCCTAGCACTATGAAACCCTAGCACAATGAAACCCTAGCTCTCTTTTTTGGAATAATTGTTAAATCACACTTTAATAATTATTTCAAGTTCACACCTTTCTTAATCCTCACGAAATAATTAATAAATGATTTTATTTGTTAACAAGTTCTAAATAAGGATATTTTACCATTTTGAATATCTTTTCCCTTTCTGAAAAATATAATAAAGTATTCCTAACGATCAGATCTTGATTTGGTCAATATTTTTTTATTATTCTCCATTTTCAAGATCAACCTAATTGTTGGCTTAGTGGGTCCTGAACCAAGTTCAAAGTTAAGTTTTCCAAACAAATCCATACACTATTGGCACTTTTGGCATTGACCCACAGAGTGCAGACTGAAGTCTCACCCAAAACAATATCGAGGGGTGCTGGAACCAAGTTTCTGCACCCAAAGATGAGTGTGATGTCGTTTTATGCCCTAAACATACGTTTGTGTAGATCAATAAGCCATTAGGGCTTATTGATATAACTTCCCTTAACAATATTCTACACCTCTGCGAACGTTCACGACTGTATTTCACTGACCCTAAATAAATGAATCAACCATTTATGCACCTCTATGATTACTCCTAACCCCTCATTTATGCAGATAGGCTTAATTTTTCAATAACTTTAACATGCAACAAGATATTCTTCACATAAATGGTTATTATTATTTGCGTGCATATGACAATATAAATCATGTAAAATCACACATCAATACAATATTAATTCATAAACCCATGATTCATCATAACATAATAGTGCATTCATTCATAACATAAATAAATAGATAAACACAAGAATTTTGTAATAGTCTTTTTATCAATACTTCAGTTCTTCTTACAGACTCAAGACTTCCCTACGCACTCAGCAGCATGCGTTTGCACACTTAGTCACAGGCTTTACTCTAGGCCTCCATGCACAAAGATGAAGAGCCTCTCTTCTACTCTAAGACATCTTCGCTCTTACTATTATTGACCCATTACATTTATCTTTTTTGATATCTCTTATTTTTATGCCTTGGAATCTTCTGTTTATACAATCCCATGGTCTGCGAACCATGGGTAGATCTACTAAATCCGACACAACTTACATAAAAGAAGTGGAAAACCCTTTATGGCACTTTACTATATATGCTCTCTGAGACCACATCTTGCAAAGACTTTACAGTCCTTACAACAAAACTTGGGCTTTTTGCCCCAAAATTGACCCTAGGGGACCCTGTCCCAACAAGCCCCCAACACAAATATCGTGACTCACCCTCGAGTCATTTTGTTGGCATGGAGATATTATTGTAGAGACATCCCAACTCAACTTGTGCTACTGCTACCTCAGTCATGCTCTGTGTGGCTACCTATTTGATCTTGTCCACTAGCTACTCTATTGCTGCTCCCACACTATCGTCCTTTATCTTTTGTTGTGTTCTCTACAGGCTTGCTAACTTTTCCTCAATGGTGGAAGAGATGACATAGGCCTCATCCAGTGAAGGCCCCAATCTGGCCTTAAGGATTGCCTCTTTCCTTTGCACTACCTCCACTTATTCGAGCAAATGTTTTGCCTCATGCA
Organism: Pinus taeda; assembly: GCA_000404065.3. NCBI lineage: Eukaryota > Viridiplantae > Streptophyta > Pinopsida > Pinales > Pinaceae > Pinus > Pinus taeda. Next base: position 15,273 of record APFE030507815.1, on the reverse strand, counting down.
GCTTGGCCAATCGCTTATAGCGATGGTGTGTGTCATCGCTCTTGCTTCATCATAGTACTCTTGCAATTCATGGGCTTCTGTGTTTAACCTCTGCATGTTTGTATCTTCCTAGAGCACTGTGACTACCTCCATGTGTTGCTCAAAGAGCGTGGTGCAATCCACCACCACAAAATCTACTGTTGTGACTCCATCCTTTACAACTACTTCGCATTGTCCTCTGAACTCTAGTGGAGTTGAAGGCTATGACTTCAACTCGAGCTCTGTTATCTTCAGGCTCAGTTCAAACTTAATCTTGGCTTCTTCTATTTTTGTGTTGCGCACACCCGTAGCCAACTTCCTAATCTTTGTGTCCAATGACGCTTCCTCTGGGATATGCAGTTCCGGGACTATCCTACATGCCTTGGCTACTATGACGACCATTTTTTCTTTTTGCAGCTGAAATTTCTTCAATGCTTCCAGCACTGCCATCTTCTCAACGAACATTTGTCTTTTGTTGAACTTGTACTTGGTTATCATGCTCAGTGCACACTGCTCTTGGGCCTTAATATTTGCGATCACATCTGCTTGCACTGTGTGAAGGAACTCACTGGGGAATGTGGCCAAGTTGAGGCCTACATTATTCAAAGTGCTGAAAATAACATTTTTACTAGCACCTTCACATTCAAAGCTCCATCAGGTAGTGTGACTGCCTGTAGATCCATTGACTAAACCATCTCCGCTGCTTGAGTGGTCCTCATTGCCAAACTGGTTGATGAAGTACTGCTTTGTCCTGCACCTGCCTAAAGTCTAGTTGTTTGGATCTGCAGCTTGCGCAAACCCATCTGTATGGTGACTAGTGCTTGATTTTGTTGCTTCTCAAATTTTTGCAGTAGTTTTGTTGTTATGTCCCGCACCTTATCTCCAATATCATCCAATTCACCCTCCATCAATGTAATTGGATCTAGAGATGACTTAGTGGCTTTTGTCTTTTTGTGTGGTCCTTCCTTTTCCTGCTCCCTATACCACTTGACTCAGAAGGGATTTCTCTCCTATTGATCTCCACTACCTTAGTCTTACTGATCTTCTTCCTTGTTTTAGGGGGAAGGATATTTCTTACTTTGATCAGAGTCGTGCTCCTCCTGTTCTACCTATTCCTTTGTGGCGTAATCCACTTCTACCCAAGTCTTCTGCTCGGCCTCTTTCGTCCTCTACTCATCCAATAGTTTAACCTTCTATCTGGTTGCTACCTTTTTCTTTTTCTTTGCAAACTTGCTAGTACCAATGGCCTCATCGAATGCAACATGCTAGTCTACTGCCCAACACTTGATGACCTCTACAATAGCATCATCCTTGGCTAGGTAGGGTAAGTCGTACCATTTCTTCTCAGGTTCCATGCACGCCTAAATGTAAATATGGTGGAAGTCTGGTTTGAACTCTGCATACCCTGAGAGTTGCTCAAACATGGTTGGTGACAATCACAACTTCTGGTTGATAGCCCTGCGAATACTTGCCCCCATCAGCACCCAAAAGAATTTTCTTTCTATTACCCCTGCAACATCATTTGTGGCCCAAAGAGATGTAAACTTTGTTGCTTTCGGTAAATCATTCTCCATAGGAGGAAAGTGGCTATCCTCTAGAAAATCCCACACAACCAGCACAATTGAGAGCAACAACCACGAATAGAGAAAGGCCTTACTATCATTCTTTGCCTTTCTATAGTTCGCGAGGAACTTGCTACACACGTAGTGCACCCAATTGAACCTGTACACCCTCCATGCACTGACCTACCAATGAAACCACTCGTGCTGACACCTCATTCATGCAGCACATTAGCATAACTTTTCTAGCTAGAATTTGCATGGAAATCTTGACTATAGGGTCAGTAATGCTGGTAATTGCACACCCACGCAGATTTTTGGTAACCTTAAACTTGTCCTTCATATTCTCAGCGAGGTCGGGCTTGCTCATCTTTCCACCAAATGCCTCAGTCAGATTCATTCCAGAGTGCGTTAATAATGTGTTCTGATGGATCAACATATCTGTGATAGGGATCAACTCATTCAACCACAAGCACCCATCATGAACTAGGAACATCAGCTGCTTAATAACAATTAGGTTGATATTTTACCGATGATAGTGTGACACCCATAATAGGTTCAACAACCCTAACTTGTAGACTCCATGAATCCATTCCACCATCTCCAAAATGGTGACACTAGACTCCTTGTAGAAATCTGTCTACATGAAGGTGTTGGTAGTAAGGTGGGGGAACTACTCATGGTCCGCCAAATCCCAGTCTTCAAGCTTTATGTGCAAAACCCATGCCAAGCACAGCCCTTCAAAGTTGATATTCTCTAGCAATAGGGGTGTGTTGAGGGACAAATTTCCAGCATATGGGTCCTTCAGGACCTTCACCTTTCCCTTTCACGGAGAGATATACTCTGGTAGCTTAGAAATAGGGTCCACCCCCTCAATGTCAGTATTCTCCACACCTTCCTCTGCCTTCATATCCACCACTTTTCCCTTCTCCTTCGTACTTGAATTTTTTGTCCTTTGGGCCTGGGTAGCTACATGCTTTCGCGGTGACTTATGCATCAGCATTGGCTTCTTTTTCTTATTCTTATTTGGCTTGGGGACCTCTCTCGTTAGTGTAGGCTTTGGCCTAGGTGACGTCAGCACTGTAGGAGATTTTGTTGGAACCTTCATACTCACAACCTCAGGGGCAACTCCCTTAGAGGAAATAGACCCTCCAATGCTTGTAGAATCTACGAGACCTTGTCCTAACATGATATCACGAATAAGGTTTTTGTCTGACTCATAATACTTATTGAACATAATGCTTGCGAGCAAATCCTCAAAGAACTCACGGTTCATATGCAACAGACATCACAACTCAGAAACTCTCATAATGAAAAGTGTTTCTCCTTGGGTAGCCACACATATTTTATAGGTGAATTCGAATTCAAATTCGATCGTTCCCCCAAAATCCGTTCATAAATGCGAGATTCGTAGCATATTTCCAAAGATTTCACTCTTAATTTCAGCCTTAAATGCCTTAAATGCAGCTGCCTCCTCCTATTAACCATCTTCTTGCAATCAAATCATGAATAGTGATGGTAACGGTCACTTTTTGGTTGCACTACTTGGTCTCCCCTCCTATAACGCATCTCCCTTCACACTTATTCTTGTACTGTGACACCCTCCTGCTTCACGCAGACCCCTTGCTGCACAACTCTACAAATTGGGTAGTGTAGTTTATAGTCTCATGCCTCCTTGCAACTACCTAGAGCACTAAGATTGTGCTAGCATCATGTAGTCATTGGGCCAGATCCTCGATGTATGATTTCAATGGGCTTTCATTTACCTTCCCTAGAAAAGGATCTCCATTCAATTTCACAAGTTGCACTGCTCCACCATCGCTAATCTCTTTGATCACATATGGCCCCAGCCAGTGCAACTGAAATTTCCCTGGAAACTCATCAAACTTACTGTCATATAATAAAACTAAATCATTTACCTTGAAGGTGTGCAGTTTGATGTGTCAATCGTGCCAATATTTTTCGCGTTCCTTTTGAACCTACTGATGGAATCCAGCCAGAAACCTATCCTCCTTGAGCTCTATCAGCTACGTGAGCCACTCTTCTAAGGCTCTGCGGTCTATTATCCCTATGAATGTTGCTATGTGTAGACTAGGCACAATATACTCCATAGGCATCGTAGCCTCTATGCCATAGACCAACCTAAACGGTGTTTGATGAGTTAGCTTTTTACAGATAGTTCTATAAGCCCACAACATATTTGGTATGTGCACGTCCCAATGATTCCTCTACACATTGCAAAACTTTGTCAGCTTGTTCTCCAATATCTTATTAAATGCCTGAACCATCCTATTGGCCTAAGGATGATATGGCATACTCTTCTGATGATAAACATGGAATTCTTTTGTCAACGCGCTGATCATTTCATTGAGGAAATGTGTACCACGATCACTCATCAAAATCTTTGGGCAACCAAACCTAGCCAACACATACTCAAATAGAAATTTCATTGTTGTTGTCCCTGTATAATCCTTCACAAGCTATGCCTCTACCCATCTGGTCAAATACTCAGTCATGGTGATGATATACTGTGCACCTGTCTTCTTTCCTAGAGGTTGAATTGGTCCTACAAAATAAATTGCCCATTTATTAAATGGTTGCAATGATACATGCGGATTCAAAGGAAACTCATCCTTCCACGAATGCCTTTTGGTTCTCTAACTGGCATTGCACACCGTACAATATTCTTTGGAATCCTTATGCAATGTTGGTCACCACAACCCAACGTGTAAAATCTTATACGCTATTGCTTTTCCTGCGTAATGGCCTCTCGAAGTCCCTGCATGAGCTTCGAATAGCATACTTCTTCATTAAAAATTAGGCACATAGCATTGCAATATCTCATCTGATCCCATTTTATACAAGTGACCTACAATAATAGTAAAATCTACCGCACGGACCACCAATTCCTTCTTCTATTGACTCGTGTATCCTTCTAGGGCCATTCCTGTAGTCAGGAACTGAATAATGTTTGTGAAGTGATTTTCTGCAATGCGCACTATGTTATATAGGAAACTGACCTCCTCATAAGCTCAGAGGAAAAATACATGATGACTGAAGGAGTGACCAAGTTCATAGGCCTATTTGTTAAGCTAATGCTACCTAAACACTGGCAACCTACTTTATAAATATTCCTAGCAAGGCTAAGGGTGCGTTAGTGCCTAAAGTAACTCTATCTATTACCTTGGGAAGAGCGTTAATGAACCCTAATGAGTTTCTATGGGTCAAGGGAATGAATTGACTGAGAAAATATCCCTATATTCTCTCTTATGTCAGCTCATAAAAGCAGGGAAGCATCAGAACTCAACCCATTTAGGGGAATTACTAATTCCTAATGAAGTATGCAAATGGGAAAGAGCACAAAGGCATGGAAACATCACTACTTTTGCCTAATGGAACTCATGAAGGACTTGGCAACTCTAACCTCATAGGCTATATATGCAAGGCTAGGGCCATTGTGAAAGAGGTCGAACCATTTGAAAGGATTGCCTACTTGACTATCGAGCAGAGTCTTAGACTAAGGCATCAGAGGAGGTTAAGATGGGAAAGAGAGAGAGGAGTTGGAGGGTGATAGGTCCCTATAATACTAGTGATTACCCCATTACTATAGTAGTTGTATCCCTTATTAATAATGTTGTACCCCTATTGTCCCCATATTTTTATTACTGTGCCCCATAGAATCCCTCTATTGTTATTTTTGTGGCTTTATATTATTATTGTTAGGTCGGCTGGGTTATATTGTAACTCCTTAGACTCCTATATATAGAAAGGATGTTTTTTCATTGAGTAATCCAAGAATTGTTCATTTGTGTAATCTAAAGGAGGTTGCCCCCTCGAAAAGGCTGAATTCTAAGGCGTTAAACTATCTTTTCTATCTTTTTGTAAGCTGGTTTCATAACATTTGGTATCAAAGCTTTGGATTCTAGGGTTTTGCTACTCCAAATAGGTCATCATGGAATTCTCGCTATAAAATGTTTTTGCAAAGTTTCAGAAGTGAAAAAAAACCCATTTAAGATGAAATCGCACTGAACCTCGGGTCCAAATTTCAAAGCTTTTCACACTATATTTGCAGAGATATGATCTGAGGAAGTTGGTCTTTTTGCAGACTCCTGAATTACATTCCAAATAGGTTACCTAGGGAAAATTGTCATAACTTTCTCTCTGAGCATCGAATTGAAATTTTGTAAGAAAGTACAGAAAGAGGACGGACTATAGTTTCTTTTGTATATTTTTCAGTGCCAAAGGTTGAAACAGTGACATGTGACACTTCATACAAGTTTGCTCTTCTGGAAAGGTCTATAATCAGGTCATCCTGGGAGATTGTGCATAACTCTTTCTTGGAGAATCCAATTTGGATCAGACTAGTGGCATTGGAAAGAGGACGCATATGGCTACTACACGTCACAATTTCAGAACTGGATGACTTGAAATTACATAGATACATTAGATTCAATATCAACATCCTACAAAGTGAAAAAAGGTGTGTAGTTTTTTTTAAATTTTTTCATAAGCTTTGTTTGAAAAATTAGTTTGAAGGAATTCAAAGGGCATAGTAAAGCATTATTATCGGTAATTGATGCCTCGAGGAAAGAAAATGCAAACACCTAGTAAGCAACCTAAAATATTTAGCATGACTCATGAAGAAGAGGAAGAAATGCAACATGATATATCAAAATTACGAGACCAAGTGCAAGAAGTGTCACTTGCACAAAAAGGAACATAATCTAAGATGGATGGTTTAAAGAAAGATGTAGAAGCTAAGATGGATGTTTTAAAGAAAGGTGTAGAAGCTAATATGGATTGTTTAATGAAATGTGTAGAAGCTAAGATGAATGACGTGGAAGCTAATATGGATGATTTGAAGACAAACATGGAAGAATTGAAGATAAATATGAATAAGTTTCTACAAGAAATGGTCACTAATGGTGAAAGGGTAGTAAAGGAAACTCATGATGAGAACCAAAGAAATGTTAATCATGATCCATAGACTCTAATGTTGGATCGAAGACCCACCATATTCCAAAAATCGATTTGAGGAAGTTTGATGGCAAGGATCCCGCAACATGGATATTACAGATGGATTTTTCGATCTCAATAATGTGCAAACCACACAAAAGGTACGTATTGCAACTTTATATTTGGAACCAAATCAATTTGTATGGTATCAATGGCTTTGCTCTCTTAAACAAATTATCACTTGGGCAATTTTTACGGAAGAATTGACACACATTATGAGGATACAAAAAGCAACACTTTTTTTAGCCAATTGATAAGTCTCAAACAAAAGGGTTCAATAATGGAGCACATTGAGGAGTTCCAAAAATTGAACATAAGGGTAAGAAATATTCCAGAGGAGCATAGGATTGATGTGTTCATAGGGACTTTAAAGGATAATATCCAACATGATGTTCGCCTTTGGGAACTTGATTCATTAGATAAGGAATTCAGGTTAGCAAGAAAAATGGAAAGAAAAATTATGGCAACCAGGAAGCATACCACTCACAACTATAAAGACGGAAGTGTTGTTGCCCCTAGCCTCCACAACCTATAAGGTTGACACCACAAGAATTGGAAGAAAAAAGAGCAAAAGGGCTTTGTTACAGTTGTGATAGCAAATACACTAAAGGTCATAAGTGTGCTGAGAAGAAATTATTCTACATAGATTGTGAAGAGGAAGAAGAAAAGCAGCAAGAAAGGTCAAAAGAAGAGGATATACTCCAGGAACAAAGCCTAGATAAAGAATAAATGAATCCGACCATATATTGTAATGCATTGGCTGGAATTACCACTCCTCAACCATCAAGATAGAAGGACAAATCAAGAAGAAAAAGGTAATAGTGTTGATTGATTCAGGAAGCACCCACAATTTTATTCATTGTAAGGTAGCAAAGAATTGAATTGCTTCCTATATCCAGCACCAGAGTGTCAAGTGATGATTGCAAATGGAGGAACAATAAATTGCTTTGGAAAGTGCCATAATATCAAGATATCCATGGGAGAATATGTATTGACTAGCCCAATGCTTTCCATTCCAATGGGAGGTGATGATGTTGTACTAGGAGTCCAATGGCTACGATCCTTGGGTACAATAGCTTTTAATTTTCAAGAACTTTTCATGAAATTTTCTGCAAAAGTAAAGGAAGTTGAATTAAGGGGTATTGCAGGGAAACCAGGAAACATAATCAGCTCTAACGGTATGAAAAAGCTTCTAAAAAAGGAACAAAGAGGTGTAATTTCACAATTATGTTAGCTAGATGTTTCCACATCGGAATCATCTATTTCTCCAGATCTCCAAAAAGTTTTGGATAATCATTCCAAGGTATTTGAGACTCCCAAAGGTATCCCACCTATTCATGATCATGATCATGCTATTTATCTGATTCCAGGAAGTTTTCCTCCAAACATCAGGCCGTACAAATATCCCTATGCCCAAAAGAGTGAAATTGAATGTATGGTTGCAGAAATGCAAGAGGCTGGTATAATTCAACCTAGTCAAAGTTCTTTCTATGCTCCAGTAGTATTGGTGCACAAGAAGGATGGATCATGGAGCATGTGTCTGGATTATAGGTAGCTCAAAAAGCTCACTATTAAAGATAAGTTTCCCATTCCTGTCATTGTTGAATTACTAGATGAAGTGCATGGATCAATTTACTTCACCAAGTTGGATCTTCGTTCAGGATATCATCAAATTAGAATGAAGACTAAAGACATTCCAAAAACAACATTTAGAACTCATGAGGGTCATTATGAATTTTTGGTCATGCCTTTTGGCCTTACCAATGCACCTTCTACATTTCAAGGTTTGATGAATTCCATTTTCAAACCCTTCCTTAGAAAATTTGTGTTAGTATTTTTAGATGATATACTAATCTACAACAAGTCTTGGAAGGATCATGTTGAGCATGTTGATAGGGTGCTACAACTATTGGAGGAGAAACAATTATATGCTAAAAGATCCAAATGTTTCTTTGGAGTACAAGAGGTGGAATATCTGGGTTATATTGTATCTCATGAAGGAGTTAAGGTATACCCTAGGAAAATTAAGGGCATTAAGGAATGGAAAGTCTCCACATCCATAAAGCATCTGCGAGGATTTCTCGGGTTGACAGTGTATTATTGCAAGTTTGTTAAGAATTATGGGAGAATAGTAGGACCTCTAACAACATTATTGAAGAAAGATGCATTTTCATGGACTCTCTAAGCAACAAAGGCCTTCGAACATCTTAAAGAGGTAATGTGCCAAGCATCGGTTTTAGCTACATCGGACTTCACAAAAACCTTTATTGTGGAATGTGGTGCTTCAGGAGATGGAATTGGTGTTGTTTTAGTGCAAGATGAAAGACCCATTGCTTTTGAAAGTTGTCCAATCAAGGGAATTTTTTTACACAAAGCTATTTATGAGAAGGAAATGTTGCACTTAAGAAATGGCGACCCTACTTAATGGGAAGACACTTCAAGGTGAAAATGGATCATGATAGCCTTAAATACTTTTTAGAACAAATATTATCCTTTGAAGAGCAACAAAAGTGGGTCACAAAGATGTTGGGTTATGATTTTGAAATCATCTTCAAAAAAGGGAAGCAAAATGTGGTGGTAGATGCACTCTCAAGAAAGGATGAGGATGTGGAAGCGTTGTTGTGTGCGATTTCTATTATCCAACTAGTTTGGATAAACAAAGCAAGGAAGGAGTGGAAGAATGATGAAGAAGTGTGGGCACTTATTCAAAAGTTAGAACAAAATTCCAGTACATCTGATACATTTATTTGGCAAAATGATTCGTTATGGTACAAGGATCGCTTATACCTCTGTAAGAATTTGAAACTCAAACAAAAGATTCTTATGGAATTGCACACTTCTCCCTTAGGAGGGCACTAAAGATTTTTAAAAACTTACCATAGGGTTTAAAAGGAATGTTTTTTGGATGGCCTTAAATCGGATATTCAAAAGTTTGTGGTAGAATGTTGGGTTTGCCAACAAAATAAAGTTGAAACAATTAAGACCCCGGGTCTATTACAACCTTTATCCATTCCAAGCCAACATTGGGAGGAGGGTTCAGTGGATTTTATCACAGGTTTACCCAAGTGTGAGGGAAAGTGTGTCATCATGGTGGTAGTTGACAGACTTACCAAGTATGCACACTTTTGTGCATTATCACATCCATTTAAAGCTAGTACAGTTTCTAGTGCATTTATGGAAACAATTCAAAAGCTACATGGAAACCCAAAGATTATTGTAAGTGACAGAGATCCCATTTTCACTGGGAATTTTTGGACAGAATTATTTTCTTGTCTTGGTACTCAGTTGGCTCATAGCTCATCTTATCATCCTCAATCTGATGGGCAAACTGAGATAGTAAACAAATGTTTGGAAGGATATCTTCGTTGCTTTGTATCTGATAAACAGACACAATGGGCAAATGGTTGCCTCTGGCTGAATGGTGGTATAACACTTCCTTCCATACAGCAACAAAAATGACCCCATTTATGGCACTTTATGGATATCAACCACCATCCATCACATCATATTTAAGAGAAA
>APFE030507794.1:185149-209631 GCA_000404065.3 Pinus taeda | reverse complement strand
CCCAATTCATCAGTTTGTGGTCATCTTGAAACCATCATCAGGGAGCAATTGCACTTCGCAAAAGAATTCAACTTCTAGCTAGAACTGAAATTGCTCTAAGAACTACTTCAAGCCAAGTTCCAAAGTTGATGGTCAACCTTAAACCACCACCAACAGAAGAATTCAGCTTCTACTACCTCATTTGGTTTTTGGTCTTCCTTAAACCACCATTTCAGAGAGCACATCCATCCAATGGATGTCATACACCTTTGTATTTTAGATCTCTTCTTGGACTCATATATACCCCTTCATATTAAGGGGGAGAATGCTGGAAACATAATCCTCTTGGGTTATTAAACTTGCTCATTCACTTGAATGGAAGGCAAAAAGCCTTAAGTGAAGGCCAACGGTCATATAAGTCCAAGAGACCCCTTGGAAGATGAAAACCAAGAGTCGGTGAAATGTATTGATATGTATATTATGTTAATGAAATGCATCTCGCGTTTATTCTAGTCTGCGGTCTTCTATTTTCATTAGCGTTCAACACCAACAATATCATGAAAGTACAATATTTAGATACAAGGTTTACCATAACATCAACCTTTTGATGGCTACTTGCCACAAAAGATACTTAGATTAAAAAGAGAAAAGAGGATTCCTTTCAAACCCCAAATGTAGATCGTACAAAAGTAAATCAAGAAGGATTTCAATAATAAAGAGGATAAGAAAGAAAAAATCCAAATGTCCTGGAAATCAGACTGAGGCAGAAATGAAGACAAATTAAAAAGAGGAATCCTTTTAAGAGTCAAGACAAAACTCAATCTAAAACATTGACTGTTGTCCTATAAGGACAAAACCTCTCTTTTACTTGTAGAAAAATAGCCCAACTCAGATCTATTAAACACCAGAATTTTTCTCCATGAGAAAGAAGGCAAGAAAATCCCGGAGGCCAAGGAAAGCCAAGCATGGATATGCCTAATACATTTACTTGTCACTGCTTGAAAGAAAAAGAATCATTGCCTCATCAGATAGCTAGGCTTAATACATCTCTTACTGCATGCATGTGTGATAGACAACAAAAATGATTTTCAATGCACATCCACTATTGGACAATTAAGGGAGGATTCAATGGTGGAACAAAACACTAGGCAAGACCGCTTTCTTCCCTGATGATCTTAAGGGAACAAGCGTTACTAGGAAAACGGCTAATAATATGAGAGGCAAACAGCAAAATCTGGTAAAAATAAACATTTTTACGTTCTCTTTAAGAGAAACGCCTTCAAGCTGAATACGTGAAAGTCAGGTAAAGTTGAATCTCCTTGTATCAGTCATGTCTGTGTTTTGCGGTCAAGCTATAACATTGTCATCTAGATTGAATTTCAATATTCACCACCAAATCACCATTTAAGGTTAGCTGTATCTTATCCAGGACGACTTTCGGATTTTCTAGCAATTTCCCCAGAAAATACCAATAAGATGCTACATCTGGTGTTAGTGACTATTACAAGCAGTAGTATAGGAGGTAACTTCTCTACGTGGGTTCCTTTCTTCTAATCCATCTGCAAAGCTTCCTTTCAAATGACAATATTTATATTCTAATTGATAGTCAAAGAGACCTTATGGGACAATTCATTCCGTACAAGATCCTTTGAGCCATCCAGGGGCTCTCACCAGTTGGAGCTCCAATCTAAGGATATTTTCAACATCATCATTAGATAATACAGCAATGCTTCGGCACACATTTTAAGCATTTGTGAAGAGTAAACTTGCAATTTCTTTACGAATTGTCCATAAAGACTGTCTTTTCAATTTCGGGAAAAAAAAAGAGAGCTAAAATACCCACGAAGCTAGAGAGTAGAACTCACATGACAATGTCAATAAACTAGAAATTTTATTGGCTGTCTGTCAATTTAAACAACATTAATTGATTCAATAAAGATAACATTAATAGCCTGCAGCAGCCAACCCTAAAACAGATACTAATATGCATCAACATGGTTATACAAATATGTATTGCAAAATTAAAGTCACCATAGAAAGTACAAGAAATTCCCTGAAAACAGATGAAGGCCTGTGCAATGAAAAGTTACACATCTCAAAGAATGACGCTAATCCTGAAAATCCTAACAGAATTAACGAGTTGGCTAAATGAAGCGTGGGATGGCATTAAAGTGGTAGAAAATTGGTCATAGATGTGATCAACTGCGTCCACAACAACACATTTCACTAAATGAAACTTGCCAAGTTTTTGATAATCAATCACTTATTCGATAATCATTGTCCTCCTTAGCATGTTGTAAGTGCTTTCTTTTTTTGCACCAGTACCTACTGAGCCAGCCAGTTATTTGATTGAAAGCAATCAAACTTTCCAATGTGCTGCGCCCCTGAACAATCCCATCATGTAAGCTTCTAGCTGATCTTGCTATTGCCGGTTTCATGATGTCTGCCTGGACTTTCGCTCGATCCTGCAAGGAAGCTACTCCAGTGAACAGGGAAAAAGTTGGCAATACTTTTCTGATAGATTATGAACTCGATAAGAACAGGCTAATGTAGCCAAATCCTCCACTATATTCAAAAAAATTAAGCTTTAAGCAATGACAAAATTAAGACATGAAAGGACATTACAAATACACGAAGCTGCAAAAGAAATTCCTGCAATAATAAGTAGAAATTCTCCTGTATATTTAATATGATACTTAATGGCAGCAAATGCAAGATTTCTTCTAACTGATGACAGTAATTTCTTTCAGGGTTACCATGGTTTTTACACGGTTTTTAATCTGAACTCAAGACCTATCATGTAAGGATGGGATCAAATTTTTCAATGTGCAAACATTTTTTACAGTACAAAATTCCACTAAATAATGCATAATTTCTCTTTCAGTACCTGAAATTAACATGGACATTAAAATAATTTATTTATGACTCACATTGATATATTTTTTTGTTATTAACATTTTTTTTAAATGCAACATATCAACTCCATATTAAGCATTGAAGACTTTTAATTTTTAATCTTTATCTTTTTTTTCCGATGGAATATGAGAAAACCCTTTGGGCTCTTCCCCTCTTTTCGAATGGTACTTGGGATAAACCATCTAGTTGCAGTTTTGGCAACCTAACCCATCAAGGATATCCAGTGAGGCCCACTAATCCACAGAAACAGCCAGCCAAGGGACTTGACCCTATGACCTCTTGTTTATAGTTCACGGCACTCAACCACTCAAGCTAACTTGTTAAGTTTTATCTCTCTCCATATATAAAGTTGATAAAAAATCATTTTAAGTGGACAAAAGTTTTATTTATGGCGAAGATGTGTCAACTCTATGTTAAGCATAGAAAGAATTACACCTCCCTCATATTGGGCTATAGAAAACCCCTTTCCACACTCAATATATATATATATATATATATAGATAACTCATTTATTGCTCACCTTGATATATGTTGTTTGTTATTAGTGTTTTTGAAATGCCACATACCAACTCTATATGATGTATTGAAAAGGAATTACATATCTCCTTCATTCTAAGAAGTAGAAATCACCTATTAATATAATACATAATTTGTCACTTTCAATTACTTTCTCTTTATATGTACCAGCCTAGATCCATCTTAATTTTAGATCTACCAAGCGCTCAGAGGGATCAAATTTCTTTTAACTCAAAAAGGGGTTTGCATCTTGAGAGATTTGATCCCTCTCAGTGTTTGATAGGTCCAGAGTTAAGATGGATATAGACTAGTTTAATTATTAATTATAATTATAAATAATTATTAAATTTATATTTTATATTATTTTATTGCGTTTTTATTTTATTTTTTATGTAATTCAACCAGTGAAATGGTTTTATTGATAATTATTAGTTATTTTATTTTATTTTTCATATTTTTGATTTGTTCTCGAGTTACACATGCATCTAGCTAGTTTAATTTTAATTATAATTATATTACAATATAATATTAATTTTATATTTTATTTTATTTTTATATAATTAACCAGTGAAATGTTTTTATTTATTAGTTTTTTTTTTTTTTTTTTTTTTTTTTTTAGTCAGAATGACAGGATATTAATTACATCTTACCACACTGAGTTGAGAGCACCTCTCGACAAATACTTCATAATACGATGATTACCAATTGAACTTTGGACATCATTTAATTAACTTAAAATATATAGTTTATATTCATGCCCAAATATATTAAGTATTATTGTTTTGTTTGATAAATATTGTTTTTATTAAATTAATACAAATTATAATAATTATATTAATTTATTTCAATTTTAAAAGAAATATACAATAAATATTTATTTATTCTTTTTTAAATTATTAATTTTTAATTGCTGAATTTTAAATTTGTAGATTAATAAAAAATAATTAGTCTTAAACTTAATTTAGCATAGTCTAATTAATAGATGAAATGGCATAGTCTAATTATTTTTTTTTACATAATCGGTTGTTGTTTGTATCCCAAAAAAAGATTGGAGAGGCTAAGCTCCATTGTTACAAGGCGTTATGCCCGGGAAGCAAAGTAAGAAAATATTACAGGGAGGACAAAAGTCCCCTTTGCTTCTATCATTCTTGACTTTAGGAAAACCTAAACTAGTATAGATTCTAATAAACTGAAACAGTAAGAAATAGAATTTGCAAGTCATGCTTAGTCAATGTTTATATCACTGATTTGGTGCGCTATAGATTCTTCTGGATTGCCTTCAACACCTGCATTCCTTAGATTTGAAGCGCTGGTGCTCGGAGCGTTACTTTTTTCCATGATGAACTTCAGGATGTCAATGGACTCTTAGACATGACTGCATCTATTTGAAAGGTCATTGAACTGCCCCTGAAGGGAAGAAACTCTGTGGAGAAAAAGATTGAAGCCGGCCTCATGCTTCTCCTTAGTGATCTGGGCTTGGGTGTCGATTTTGGTGTCCAAAATCTTCTGGTGAACTCGGATTTGCTCCAGTTCTACCTGCAGATCGGCACAGTGTAAGCAGTCCTCATTTCTCGCTATAGCGTATGGCCAAACTCAATTCTCCATGCACAGTAAAGGTAGTGTGAAACAAGAATGCGGTTCCAAAGAGCCTGGGAAGAAAAAACATGGAGGACATTTAACAAAAATGGAAATGAGGGAATGGGAACGAAGGCTCAGTGCAATATAAGATTGGCCAAGAGCAAACGAGGGTTGGAGCGAATGCAACCAAGGAAAGGGAGAGTTGTGATTCTGAGTGAAGAAAAGCGCGAATAAATAGGCAGGCTTCGACGAGGGGATAAGGAAGAACGGGGAGGGAGTCACGAGAAAATTGAGAGAAGGATCACGGGAAAAGAATGAGAAACAGAGTACCTTGGGTGATGGGACAGAAAAGAGATTGGTGGATCGAATTTAGAGATATGGTGGTAGAGTCATCACCCTGATGGATTTCAATGAAGATTCTTGCAGCGACCAGGATCTAATTCTGCTTGATTACGTTGCGAGCGACAGCGAAAAGGTACCCAATGCTATTAATAAATTTAGCAGCCGGTCTGAGTATTGATTTTCTTCTGATCATGGAAGATAGTTTTGAGATTCGAAGGAGTTGCATAGGAGAATGCGTATGGATCTGGTGCAGGCTCTCTTTGCACAAATATCAGCCTCCTTGTTGAGGGAGCAAAGAACATGGTAGAAACGAACATCTATCAAATTCTGGGTTAGAACTTGACACCGATTGATAGTTTGTTGTAGGAGCACATTGGAGGCGCTCCGGCTGTAAACCATTAGAATTATGATGGCGGCCGAGTCTCCAAGGACCATTGCAGTGCTTATGCCAAATTTTTGAAGCTGAATGAGCCTTTGGTATAGTGCGAGAGCTTCAGCCTTGTTATTGGAGAGGGGGTCTAATCCCCATTCATAAGCCATTTTGATATCCCCATTGGCATTGCAGATGATTCCACCAGCCCTTGCCATTCTTGGATTAGATTTGGAGGCCCCATCGAAAAAGAGATAGTGAGTGTTACAGTTTCTGAGCCAGATGGAAAACTCCTCATCTTTCAATCTTATTTTCCAACTGTGATTAGAGTTGTTGCGCTGGCTACTAATGTCACTCCTGCTTTGGCCACTGTTACTTTTATCTAACAAGTACCCTATGAAATTCCTTTCTTCAACACAGAAATAAGCAATGTCAATTTTCTTTTGACTTTTGACTGAGATGGTTTCCAATGTAAGGCTCCTTGCCTTGCTACATAATTTCCATGTTGGTTTCTTGGTCTTTGAAGACCATGCGGTTTCTTGCCAACCATATGTTCCACAGAAGAGAGTAGGGAAGAGCATCCCAAACTCTTCTAGCAATGTTGTTCTTCTTTCGTTGCCACAGATAGTTCCTCTTCCAAAGATGCAAAACTTCAACAATGGAGTTATGGGGGCTCCAGGGGAGATGGGTGTTTAGAAAGATTTCTTTCCAACAGGGAGTAGCAAAGGGGCAAGCGATGAAAAGATGTTGGATGGTTTCTTCAGCTGCTTGGCAGTTTAGGCAGCGAGAAGGACCAATTATGCCTCGTTTTTGCAAATTATCAGAAGTGAGAACTTTCCCTTTTAGGAGGACCCAAATGAAGAATTTTATTTTTGGAATGGTCTCTGATTTCCAGACAATTTTCCAATGCGCCCAAATGGGCATGGGATATTCATTGTTACAGATATGATGGTGGACAGCTTTGATTGTGTAATTGGAGCCTGAAGGATCCCAACGGAAGCCATCGTTACCATTTTTTTTATAGGAGCAATGATATGGAGATGGGTTTGGAGATGAGCAAGACTTGCTTCGAGATCAATGGGTATGGCTGGAAAGATCCATCCAGTCCCAATCCAAGATTGAGTGTCCCACTGAGATATCTGGTCCAAGTAATGAAGCCCTATGCTGTCAAAGAAGGATAGAATCTGCTCAGTTCCAGGTTTGCTACTGATAGGTTGTTGTCCCATTATTCTTTCTGCTCTGATTCTGATATTGGTGCCACCCTTGGGGACTTTGGAAATGTTTTGGGCAAGAAAGGGGATTGCTTTCTTGCACAACCTCCAAATTTTGGAGCAAGCTCTGTTAGGGATATCATAGTCCAAGAGGTGTTGCCTTGGAGATTTTAGATATTTGGCTTCCAACACATTTTTCCACCACGCAGATTGACCACTAATGAGTCTCCAAACAATCTTGCCACCAAATGCCAGATTTAAGAGCTTGGGTGATCTGCTTCCTAAACCTCCACGTTCCTGGGTTTGAATGTCCTGCTTCCAATTTATAAGATTGTACTTCTTCTTTTCATTTTTTCCCCCTTGCCAAAGAAAATGAAGGAGGATGGCTTCCATTTTGTGATGAAAATTGTAGGAGCTTGCAAAAATGTGAATTGGTATAAGGGTAAAGAAGAAAGACCTGTTTTTAGGAGAACTAGACGGCCTGCTGGATTGAGCCAAGAGGAGTCCCATTGTTGCACATTCCTTTTCATTTTAAATATGATAGTATCCCATACTTCAGCGTTCAGAGGACCAGCACTCACTGGCATGCCCAGATAAGTGAAATGCCCCTAGTCTAACTTGCAAGGGACCCCAAATGTGTTGGCGATGTTATGAAGGACTTGAGCAGAAGTGTTCCAACCATAGATGCAACTCTTGAGATGGTTGACCATACCTCCTGAGTAGCTCATGTATTTGTCTAAGAGAGCTTTGAAATGACGAGCTATTATATTGGAGGCTCCTCCCATTAACAGTGTATCGTCAGCAAATTGGGAGTGATTTATGTTTTTGACTCCATTCCCAAATTTAATACCTATGATAAGACCGACTCGCCGATTATAGTCCAAGGACTTACTGAAGGACTCAGCCATCAAGATGAACAGGTAAGGAGAAAGGGGATAGCCTTGTGTTAGCCCTCGAAAGGATTGAAAAGAAGGCCCTGGTCTACCATTAATGAGAGGAGAGATCCAAGGACCTGAAATGCAAGCTTTGACGAGGTCAAGGAAGGGCGCAACAAATCCCATTTTCTTTAGAACAACAAGAAGGAATGAATGTCTAACTCTGTCGAAGGCATTGGCTAAGTCCGGCTTTAGAATGAAACCTTTTTCTTTTCTAGATTGGCTGGAGTGTATAGCTTCTTGGAAAAAGAGAATGGAGTCAGAAATTTGTGTATTGGCCAAGAAGCCTCCTTGATTTTCAGAGATGAGCGAGGGGAGGAGAGGTTTAAGACAAGAAGCGAGGATTTTGGTCAGAATTTTGTAAGATGAATTGCAGAGTGAAATGGGTCGAAATCGGGAGAAGGATGACAGTCGATTCTCTTTAGGAAGGAGGGCTAGATGGGTGGCATTGGTGAAACCTCCAAATTTTCCCTTGCGTCGAGTGCATTTTATCATCTTGACAAGTTCTTTTTTTATTATTCCCCAATAAGCTCAAAAGAAGCAAATGGGGAAACCATCTGGGCCAGGAGCTTTGTCTGGTTGGAGCGTCCAGATAGCTCTTCTTATTTCTTCTTCTTCAATCTCCTTGATCAGGTTTTCATTGATTTCCTTACTGATCTCAGTGGGGAGGTGTTGCAATAGATCTGAGTAATATTCCACCTCTTTCGTTCAGTTAAGAGGGCATTGTAATGATCTGAGGCTGCCTTTCTAATAGCACCTTGAGTGATTTGGAGATTGCCTTCAGCATCGATGATGGAGGTAACATTGTTCCTAATTTTCCTGACAGTGGCCTACTTATGAAAGAAAGCAGAATTTTTGTCACCTCCTTGCAACCATAGCTGTCTTGATTTTATTCTCCATTTTTGCTCCTCCGCTCTATTGGCACGATATAGCTGGAAGTAAAGATCGCCTTCAAGTGCTTTGTAGTCCTGGGAGAGCCCTCGTTCCTCTGTTATGCTGTGAATTTTTTCCAATTTGTTTTTTATTTCAGTTTTGTCCTTCTCAGGTTCCGTGTAGTAGTTTTTTGCCCATTCCTTCAAGGCGCATTTGGTCCTTTTTAACTTGTTTTCTCATATGTATCCCGGTGATCCTTCTATGTGCTGACACCATGTGTTTTTGACAATCTCTTCAACAGTAGGAATGCTGCTCCACAGTGGGCTATATTTAAAAGGTATGGGCCCTAAGGGACAGTGGGCTTCGAGAACAAGAGTTATGGGCTAATGATCAGACGCTGAGTAGGGGAGAACGACAGCATAAGCGGTGGAGTAAGATGAGAGGAGCGTGACATTCACCAAAATCCTGTCTAGCATTTCCATGATATTTCCTTTGCTCGGTCTG
Source organism: Pinus taeda (assembly GCA_000404065.3). Lineage (NCBI taxonomy): Eukaryota > Viridiplantae > Streptophyta > Pinopsida > Pinales > Pinaceae > Pinus > Pinus taeda. Next base: position 200,407 of record APFE030507794.1, on the reverse strand, counting down.
CGATTATTCCAAGTAAATCTGCGATTTTTTGGAACAATGTCAACTAGATCATGATCCTGCATGATGGTCTCCAACTGTGTTCTATAAGGGTCATGAGAAAAACAACCTCCTCTTTTCTCATTGGAGTGCAGTATGAGATTAAGGTCTCCACCAAGAATAATATTGTTGTTTTCTTCTTCATCTATGTCAGTTTTGAGGGAAGTCCAACACTGCTCTTTGTCTTTATAGTGTATTTGTGCATAGATGTTGGAAATAGCAATCTTTTGGTTATCTATTAAGCTCTCTAGAGTGACTTTAATCCAGTACTGGCTGACTGTATCTGTTATGTGTTTCCAAATATAGTGGTTCCAGAGGGTTGCAATTCCCTCGGAGGCACCCCTTGATTCGCTTATGCATCCATTATACTGCTTGAGCTTACCAATGATTCCTTTCATTTCCTAGTGTCCTTGTTTTGTTTCTTGTAGCAATAGGATTTCTGGTTTCTCATGTATTATTAGATATTTTAGGGAAACAATTTTGGAGGGGTGCCCTAGTCCCCTGCTATTCCAAGATAGAACTTTCATCATTGAGTGTGAGGGGTATGAGGAGTTGCTCGCCCTCCTTGTTCCTTATGCACTGCTTTACTATTTTGCCCCAAAATGTAGGTTTCTATGGGGTTCTGCGTACCCATGGCAATATTCTTTTGAGCATTTTCATCTCTCTGCTGCTTTGAAGACTTCCTTCCTGGCCCTTGTTTTTTTTTGTGTGTCCAGAGTTACAGTGTGCTCTTTAGAAGAACTCCTGGTAGATCTAGAGGAGGGAGGATCATGGGAAAAGGAGGAAGAGATTAGCAGAGGGGGGGTGGGTTCATTGGCATCGGCTTGGGACATGGAAGGGGGGTTATCTTCAGGGGGGGAAATGGCGGAAAAAGGATTGGATGAAATAAGGGGAGGGAGAGGATGGGCGGGGGAGGGAGTGGAAGAGTTTAGGAGAGATGAGGTGGAGGGGATGGCTATATTAGTCTTGGGAGGGACAGCTTCAAGATTAGCCTTGGGGCTGGGAGCAGTCTTCTTTTTCTTGATCATTTGCCATTGCTCATCTTGTGAAACATTTTCAACATCAACTAATTTAGAGCAGCGATTGGTAAAATGGCCATATTCGTGACATACCTTGCATTTAAACGGGATCTGCTCATAGTCCAATTGTTGGATGTGCGTCCAATCATCCACTTTGAGTTTGATGGCCTTAGGGAGGCCTTTGCCGAAATCAACTTCAACACATATTCGGGCGCAGGCTTGCATGTTATCTTTTGGCTCACTACGATCAATAAATCTTCCAACAGCATTCCCAATGGCTTGAACCGATTCATCTCCCTAACAATAGAGAGGAAGATGAGGGAGCCGAACCCAAACTGAGACCACACTAGGGATATCCAATTCGGGGTCAAAATGCGGAGTCCATTTGTTGAGGTATAAGCCTCTGGAGTCCATGAAATATGGTATGTTTCTAAAGATAAGATCCTTGTCTTCTCTTGATTCAAAATGGAAGGTGAAATACCCTTTCCCACAAAAGCGGATGGAAATTTTGCCTTGCATTTTATCAGACCAGTTTTGTTCGACCCACCTTTGCACTGTCTTCGGAACGGGCCAGAGACCAGTGAATTGTCCGATGAGACCTCGTTTTGCTAAAGAAAGTGCTGCCATACGAGGGAGAGCAGAAGGATCACCTCTTGCAGAACATCTAGCTTCTTCACAAACTTAGAAATTGTTGGGCGAGAGCGCTGAGGAGGTAAGGATTTGACTAGGGCGGAGAAGGCCTGTTGGGCAACAACCGCCTCCGGGATTGCATCCAGAGGGGCCATCGCTGAGGGCCGAAGGCTGAAAGAACTGGTTCAGCGGCAACATACTAGCAGCTCCGGTTTCGTGACCTAGCGGCAACCAGTCGGCACTTTGACTAGTTCTTATTAGTTAAGACCGAACAAGGCATAGTCTAATTATTAATCCATTTATAAATTAGAGTATTTAATTTATAATTTTTAAATTTCACTTATAAATTGAGATGGACATTTCAATATATATTATTTACCATAATTGTTGTTAAATGGATCTCTTATATAAGGCAGATTTGTATTTTCATTCACTAAATCATTAATATATATAGCTATATTTTATATTTATTATTTTAATGAACCACACACATAATTTATTTAATAAATTTATCACTATATTAAATTTTGATGGTTAAATTTAACTACTCAACATTAATATTAGTTATATATTTATTAATCGGGATTGATTTTTAAAATATTATTAAATTATGAATTTTTTAATTCTATTAAATTAAATATTATATATAAATATCACCTCAGTTTGTAACTTACTAAATCATTCATTTTTAGTCAGTAACTTACTAAATCATTCATTTTTAGTCATTGGATTTTATTGTGTTAAATGGCTTTTGAGAAAAAGTGTTATCACCCATGATTTGGTTATCGCGGATAGTTTTGTACATTATATTTATTTAATAAATATAATCTGTAAATTTTTTTCGTATGGTTTTGTGCATTATTTTTTCCCATCATTTTATGTGTTATATTTACCCACTTTATTAATTTTTGTTTATTAAATTTTCTTTTATAAATTAAGATGACCAAGGTAGGTCATATCTCGGTCATTGTTAGTTGGAATTATTTGATGTTTATTTACATTTTATATTTATATGTTTTAATTTGAACATATCAAATCAACATTTAATTTTGTTTTGTTTTGTTGTGTCTAATATCTATGTGTGTGTGTGTTTTTAAACAGTAATGAGTACATTCTACTAGCACAAATCGGTAATTTTATAGAAATAGCTGCCACTAATCCACCATTAGTAAAACTATTTCATAAATGTCACAAGGGGCCAGCATGACTCCAGAGACTTGAACCCACGCCACTTGGGACACAAATCGTGAACTATACTACTTGATTTAAGTTCTTTTGACATATATATTAAAATATGTTACTCATTTATGGTTTACATTGAAATATTTCATTTGTTATTAGTATTTTTGTAAATGTCACATGCTAGCTAATTCTATATGATGTTAACTCTATATGGTGTATCGAAAAAGAATTATATATCTACTTCATTGTGAAAAGTAGAAATCTCTTATTGATGGGAAGTTATTTAGTTAGACCAAATGTGTTTGGCTATTTTTTAGCCAATTTAGTTGGATTAGGACTTGAAGCACTTTATTTCACTTTTTCACATATGCACTGGTCTTTGTGTATGTACTTGTACCTAAAATCTTGAGACTTATTTTCCTGTAACCTATACTTTTGAGCATCTCCTATGATCGGTCTTTTATGGTTACTGTGCATAACTTCAGTTTAAAAACAGGCGTTCAATGGAGTTAGAAAGTGGCTACCGACCTACAGAAGCCATACTGGTCATGTGCCGAAGCCCATCCTCCGCCGCTCTGACAGCCCTAGTAGAACGCCTGACACCTTCAGTTATCTCCTGGCTGTGAAGTAATGGAAAATATGTTAACTAAGGTCTGCTTTGATTTGGAAACAGAATATTACAAGTCAGTTCGTGTATAGCACGTTCCATTCCAAAAATAAAACACAAAAGACAGCAAGCAAAGTTACAGAACAAACCCCAAATCATTAAGCTCCATTGTCAAGTCACTGATTTCCATCCCTGACAATCTCACAGCAGCCATTGTTCCAGGAAGCTCTTCCCTAGTAACATCCAGTAGGTTTGCCAAAGATTCAGCAGCCTTCTTGAAAGCCTTTTCCAGTCAGAGAAAAAAAAATCTATGGTCAGACCGAAAACCTTCAGAGCAGCTGATTACACTTTTAATTTATAAAATTTAGTAAATTATTTCAAACAAAACTTTACATTAGTGACTTATGCAAGGACATTTGATAACGAACAAAGCAGTTAGACTTTCTTTATGACATACAACCAAATTGTCTACAGCGTTAAACTCTAAATCTTGACCAACAGGGTGGATCCACATACTATCAACGTTGGTATGGCAGCAAAAAACAAGCAGGAAGCAGATATGGAAACCTGCAAAGAGAGATAAAAGATATCAGTGATTCAGTATATGAATAATTGCAGTCATCTTTAATGCGTTATATTTATAATTATCCATAAAAATTGGAAATTTACTCATGATATAAGCAAAGAAGAACCATGCTAACAAAGAAAATATAGAACAGAAAAAGAATATCAGCATGATAAGTTGATGTTTTGACTGACGTTTTGATTGAAAATGACACATCTAAAAGGAATTAGAAAATAAATCTCATCCAATTCTCCAAAGTAAACACCACTCTGTACAAAATCAGTTTAACTCAATTATATGCAGTCGACCAGTTTAATCATATTTGCAAAAGTTGTTTGCAGACAAAGAAAACTGCTGAATATACACTCTTTCATTTTGTAAGTCATAACGCAGAATGTCATTCTTCCCACATGCAAAGAACAAAGGATTGAAATGGCTAGAGGACAAAGTCTTTGCCCGAGAACAGTGGAGATCAACAGTAAAACCTTGCATATTAAGCAATGACAATCTTTGACTATGTATCATGTATTATTTTATCATATTACAATACTAGCTGTTTTAGAGATGAAGAGTTTGGTCAATGGGTATACATTTCCAAAAACAAAAGAAAAACATGGGGAAATTGTGTCCACATCGATGAAGGCTTAAAAAATTCTCAAGAAACAAAGAATCTCCCTAAACTTTAATTGATAGACAGTTCATTTTTGCTTCCTCGTCTTCCTACTGTTTCTTTAATTTATAGACAATTCATTTTTGCTTCCTCAAGTTTCTGCTGTATCCCATATTTTTTATCATCTTACAATACTAGTTGTCTTTGACATAGGGAATTGGGTCAATGGGGTTGCAGTTCAGCAGGCAAGAGAGTGGCATGTCAAGCCACTCACCACACAATTTAGCAGTTTGAGGCCAAGTACAAGTACTGGGAAAATTTGACAGAACAGTACATCCCCATCTTTGCCATTTAGATGAACAGAAACGCTTGATCATTGGTTCACCACTTTAGGGCCATTTTGCCTGTGCAAGCAAGGTTGCTTGCAGTCCCCGACTTCTTCAGACAGGCTGTAATGCTGGAGTTTAAAGGATACAATTCCAAAAATAAAAGAAAAACACAGGGAGCTTGTGTCCACATTGATGAAAAGCTTCTCAAGAAAACAAAGAATCTTCTTACACTTTAACTTATAGACAGTTCATTTTTGCTTCCTCGTCTTTCTGCTGTTTCTTCCCCCATTGTATGACTTTGGTATTTTACACAAACAACCTTCATCTAGCTAAAGATAATCATACCCTAGGATTCTCGTCTCATCACCTTTTGCTTTGCCCTCAAACACCTACAGATGATCTATTCCAAAAACATAAATCACTATTCATTCACTGATTTATTTTAGCTCTTTCTCCTTGTTACCCCGCAACTTATTTACTCTAGCTCTTTCTCCTTGCTATCCCCTTGAAAATGCATGGTTATTTTATTTTTTTCCTGGCATCTTTCTCTTACTAGCAAGGCAAATGCCCCATGGGACACTGATTATTGAAGGTTGCAAGAGAAACTTGGAGGCTATGCATCTTGTTCTATATTGCCCAATCATCATTTCAGTCATCATCCATGGCAAGAAAAAAGGTGTAGAAGTATTGTTAGCTTGATGAAGGTTTTTCAAACATATCTCACCATGAGGTTCCATTTGGGCATGTCACCCACCAAAGAGCGGGTAACCCCTAGGAGAAAATATTTCTCCTCTTTGGAAAGCTACCCAGGGAGCAGCCCTATGATGATCAACACAACACTATGCTAGGATTCTCCACCTATTGCTCCGGTCAGATCTCTCTGCCATCTAGCATTTCTTCTTGAAGGAAGGTGGGTCATCTATCGGTAGGTACTAGGCACTCTTAACCATTCTTGCAATCATGGGCTTTCATTTAATGTTATGGCCCATGGGCATACTAATTGCAGGGCAAACTGGATGATTGATTGATCTTGATTGTGTTCTTGTTCCCACACCAACTGGTGTTGAAGAAAAGGGTAACTAGGTTCGGTATTTGTCAACGTAATTTTGATCTTTGTACTTGTCAATAAAAAAAAAAAATATTATTTTTATATTTTATATGAATGAGTTTCTTGCTCATTCTATAGGTCTAGGAAAGTCAAAGAGTCAAAATTATATTGAAGAGCTCTTCTTGAGCATTTATGTAATGAACATGAATCAACCTAGTGTCAAGCAGCCCTCCAAGACAAGCACCATCCTTCAAAGAAGAAGCCTGCAAACAAAGCAATGAAAAGACATCATGTCGGCCTGCAAAAATATATTAAATAACTAAAGGATGACATGTCGATTCACCTGGATAAGTCGGCTCAAACTGGAGACATAACCACTATATATACCCAGCGGGGGTAGCCGCAAAAGACACAGGAAAAATCTCGGATATCTCTGAAGTTTTCGGAGGTATAGTTCAGGACTTCAGATGGCACAATAAGACAGAAAATCTCGGATAGCTCAGTGAAGACAGTATCTCGGACTTGCCTGAGATATCTCACAGGATCTCGGAAATGATGACAGAGACTCCTCCTTGATGGCACAGTCTCAGTGAAGGAGAAGATTTCGTTGAAGTAAACAGCATTGGCATAAACAGTCTCGGCATAAACATGATGGGAAGATTCTCTGTCTCAAGAGTGCAGTAATATGATCTCAATGAAGACAGTCATAAGACTATAATCTCAGTTAAGGGTGCAACCATGAGACACTCATGATCTCGGTGAAGTTAAGGACAGACATCAGTCATATATGTGGAAACCTCGTTCAAGGTTTCGATAGAGGAGCAGTCCTGAAGCAGCTATGATGATGATCTCAGTAGTAACAAAGGAAGAGGATTGGTGTCTTGGTCTTGGAGTGGCATAGAGGGTCAAGTATAATGGTCTTGGTGTTCGTCAATTAGAATCTCTATTAGAAGAATTATGTGCAGGTTTTCCTCTCCGAGAGGGAGAGGCTTTGGCCTGGCAGAATGCCAACTTCTTGTGTTCTTGTCTCTTTGTTTTGGTAGCAGATTGATGAACATACACACTCATAATAAGAAGAAGATCAAGATAAGATAAATAGTAAAAGCATTTCACAAATTGTTATCAAGTATAGAAGAATCTATCTAATGCTAACTGCCCTAGATTCTTCAACATGGAATCAGAGCTAAGGTGCTGAAGTCAAATGAAGGACAGCAAAAGAGACATACAAGGATCTGTCTTCAAGGACATCAAAGCAGGTTGAAAGGATTAAAGGGGCAAGTATACAACAAACAGGTCTACAACAGTGATGGAGTATCAACTTCAGTAATTACAGTCATGCACTCAACTCATGCTCAGTTTGATGGAATATATCAGTGATCCTCACTTCTTGATCACTAAATTTTCTCCATATAAGATAGTCTCGGATATATATATATATATATATATTGCAGAAGTAATCCAAGGAATACCTCTCACAATCCATGATTACATCACTATCTCAGTATAGTTATTACATCAAGGCAGTTTCGGTGATGAGACAGTCTATCTATACAATGCCACCCACAGTTTAGTTATGTTATTCATTGACAAGTTTGGGCTCTCAATACATTGCCTCTCTACACAATGCACATAGACATCACTGTGCAGGACCATATCAATATACTTGTCAGTCTCGAATTTTGTCTATAATTATGATCTCAATAGCATGGTGCTCGGATTAGAACATAGTATCACTAACATGTCAACAATATGTTGAAGTCAAAAGTACCTTAAAAATGAATTGGGAAGGTCGTGAAGCAGTCTCGGTGATGTCAAGACCACTGATGTCATGGTGCTAGAAGGTCTCCAAGGAAGTCGTGATGAAAGGATACTAATGATGGGCTCAAGCAAAAGAAGCAACAAGGTGAAGATCTCCTCTTCACACACCAAGTATCTTTCAATTTTATAATCAGATTTGGTTAAATGATTTCATGCATCTTCAGGTATCAAGGGTACTTGGCTGCCATGAGTACTATCATTCAATCTGAACCTTGCACTTTTGAAGATACTGTCAAACACCAGGTATGGAAAGATGCTACGTCTGAGGAATATGAATTGAGCATGAAAAATGATGTCTGGGACGTGGTGCATAGACCCAAGGACAAGTACGTGGTCACTTCAAAATATTACAAAATTAAACATGAAGACGATGGAAGTGCTGAAAAATATAAGGCAAGGTTCGTGGTTCGTGGTTTCTCTCAAAAGGAACGAGTGGATTATGATGAAATATTTGCACCAGTTGCTCAATATACCACTATCCGATCCATAATTGCTCTTGTTGCCAATCAAGGATGGAACCTACATCAAATGGACGTCAAGACTGCTTTCTTACATGGCTCACTTAAGGAGGTGGTCTACTTGGAACAACCTCAAGGGTTTGAAGTACAAGATTGAAGGACACATGTATGCAGGTTGAAGAAAGCCCTCTATGGGTTAAGGCAAGCCCCTAGGGCTTGGCATGAAAGGATTGATAGCTATCTTATGAAGCTGGGATTTACAAGGAGCTATGTTGATCCAAACCTATACTTCAAGATTGAAAAAGACATACCACTTATTTTGGTCTTGTATGTCGATGATTTATTTTTCACTGGTGCAGACCCCCTCTTATTTATCAATGCAAGAGGGAGTTGACTTCCGAATTCGAGATGAAGGACCTGGGACTGATGCATTACTTCCTAGGCTTGGAGGTCTGGCAAAGGCCAGGAGAGACTATCCTTTCTCAAGGGAAATATATTGTGAAGCTGTTAGAAAGATGTGGTATGGTGGAATGCAAGACTATACTCTAATGGAACTAAATTTCAAGAAGCTATGTGGAAGTGTTGTTGGTCCCGAATTGGAAAATCCTTCTGAATATAGACAACTTGTGGGGGCCTTGATGTTCTTGGTAAACTCTCGACCTAACATATGCTTCGTTGTAAATAATTTGAGTCAATTTATGGTTGAGCCTCATAACATACATTGGGTCGCTACAAAAAATCTCTTAAGATATCTTCGTGGCACTATCAACTATGGATTGAGATAAACTGCCAGGAATCTGAGACTACATGGATATTCCTATAAGAACCGAAAAACAGATGTACAAAAAATAGTAATGAATTTTAAAGCATGAACCTGTGACTTTTTTTAACAAAAACTTGACAAAATCGATTTGAGGTACCTACCTGCACTCTTGCAGTTGAAGATGCCTCCGGCTATGCTGCTCCAGTTACCGAGAGACCGATTCCACCCAGCCAGACTGAGCAGAGCCTGACTGCTCAATCCAGTAATCTTCTCAACAGAAGCTGACTGTCCCCTGTGCCTAGAACCTCGGAACACTCAACCTCTTCCAATGGCTGATTCCCTTGCCTTCCGAATGCTTCCTCCTGGTTTTTCTCCGTCGTTTCCCCCCCCCTGCTCAACCCATGACCTGCGGTTTATATCCTCGGGTTTGGCGGTGGCCGCCCTCCCACATGCAGCCACTGCTCACCCTGCTAATGCCACGCCTCCGCCTACGTATCCAAGTCTCGATTCAGGTTGTGAAATGAAATACGCCTTTTTGAATCCATAAGATATTTATAAATCATTCTTTTAATATGTCATTACATTTGGATATGCAGGTACCATCAAACTTTATTATGTTTATATATATTTTGATCATATTACATAGTTTTATTTATATTTGTTTTAATATAAAGTTTATTTATATTTGTTTTAATATAACATTTAGAACTTTATACTTGGATCTTTTTTAATTAATTATTTATATTAATACTTAACCTTTATTTTATTAATTTATTAATATGATTTTATCAATATTCTGGAGCATATAATATATATATAGTCCTCTTTGATCTAACCATACATTACGCAATATTGATGAATGAGTAGAACTTCTTTTCCCAGAAGGGTCATGGTATTTAGCACTTATAATCAATTTAGTATAAAATACTAGTGCAGTGTATGCGACACATGCATATGTAGCTATCATATGCATGTACCGTATACATGCTATTATGCTTGCGTTCTTTGTATTTATAGATGGGTCGTTACAATTCTGATGTTGACTGGGCTGGCAGTGTGGTGAATAGAAAAAGCACATCAGGATGTTGCTTCTCTTTGGGATTTGCTTTAATTTCTTGGATAAGCGAGAAGCAGAAATCGGTTGCTCTAAGCACTGTCGAGGTCGAATATATAGCTGCTAGTATGGCCTGTTGTGAAGCTATTTGGTTGAGGAAGCTCTTTAGTGAGCTATTTGAGCATGTGTTGGATACCACCATCATTTATTGCAATTACCAAAGTGGGGTTCGCCTTTCAGAGAATTCCGTGTTCCACGACCGCTCCAACCATATTGATATCAGGTACCACTTTATCTAGGATATGTTACAATGGGGAGCAATAAGGCTCCAACACATGAGGAGTAATGAACAGATTGCTGACATCCTCATGAAGCCTTTGGGAAAGGCCAAGTTCTTAGCCTTCCAAGAGAGACTTGAAGTCGTGGAAAGACCTTCCCGTGAGGGTCCCACTTGAGTTGGACTTTGAGCTCTGGGAGCTCCTAGGGTACTTATTGGAGTTATATGAGCACAGGGTGAGTGGTTCACCTTTTCCTGCAGACGCACCAGCATACATCCTACCCTTGTAGTCTAGGACTCTTGGGAAGTACCTCTCATTTGGGCAATGAGTTGGGAAAAATGGTTAGGGACCATAACACTACAGATGGACGCATCGCGTACTGCAATACTCCCTATGTCTAGGATGAATGGTGTTCAATAACTTGATCGCTCAGGATCAAGTCCAATTGGGGCTCTACCCCTGGTTATGTGGACCGACTTTTGTCAATAGAGAGTGGTAATGTCTTGTGACTCACTCTTGATCGATCCTTCTTATTATCTATATCAATATTCAGCAAAGACAAGACGAGATGCAAAGGTAGTACATGATGATTGAGATGACATGATGATGGATGGATATTGGCAGGTGAAGTTCTCCCTAGTTGAGAGGGAGTGTTAAAATGTGCAACTAGGGCCAAATTCCACTTTGGGCAGCTCATTGACCTTAAATGATTATTGGACAATATTCCTATTTTCGAAAGGACCAAAATCGACCATGGAAGCACTAAAATCGGACAATGAAACATATGTTTTTGAACTCAAACCCACAAGAGCACAATTGGTCAAGGTCGGCTTGGGGTCAATTAGACAAATTGACCCCCCTCCAATGCATATAAATAAAGGAGACCTTCATCCTCATTTGGCACATTCACTCACACGACATTCTCTCTCCTCATCTGATTGGTTCGTACATCTGAGGCAGCTACTCATCCACATGCGCAAAGTTTCTTGGGCTAATTAAACTTGCGTTGACTTTCTATTGTGAGGAGACTTTGACCAGTGTTGACTTTTGGACTCTAGAGGGACTGTTTGACTGCGTTTTGACCAACGATAAGTTTGTCCAAGCATGCCGCATTATCTGGCACAAAAACCGAGGCAAAAGGAGCTATTTGAAGATTTTTTTGACTACAGGTTGACTACATGATTTGACTGGGTTTGACCGCTGATATGTTGACTGTTTTTACTGCTATTTGACCGCCAAGGAAGGTTGAGTTTGACTGATTTTGACTGAGCTCAAGAAGAGGAGTTTGACTGTTGTGTTGACCATTGACTATTGCTTGGTTAGGGCAAGTTGACTACTGTTGACTTTTCAGAATTGCAATCCTTCATCAAGCTAATCAAATTTACATTGGTTGGTGTAATTTGTAAAAGTCAAGTCACATTGACTTTGACTTTCATCATTGCACTCTATTGGACATTCTCTCTTTGCTAAACATTTGATATTTGATAATAAGAAGGATTGATTATGGGTTTTCTCCATCTCGGGATTTTTCACTGGCTTTAGCCAAATATTGGTGTTCTCTTGTCTTGAATTGTCTTTTGCATTTATTGTTTATGTTCTATCTACAGTTACTGTCAATGTGAAATAATGGTTTATGTGATTTCTATTGGAAATTAAAGTGGAATTAACATTGGGCTAATAAAAGGACATTGAAGTAATTGTTGCAAGTATAGAACATACCCTTGTTATCTAAAATTAACAGATTTCCTTAAACCTAACACTCAACATTTAATTCCCAACAATAAATTACTTAATAAACACACAACTAGTTTCTTAATAAAAATATTCAATGGACGTAAATAATGATCTGAATCACAATAATACAAACAAATTTTTGCTCAACAAATCAATTCATCTTAATAAAACTCAAAACCTACTTGGGCTCCTGTCCTAGGATAATGGCCCATCTGAGAAAATACATAATACAATATTTTGTATATGATCCAACAAATTCCCTCTCTCTCTCTCACACACAGATCTAGACCTCTAACCATTGCATTCCCTCTGACCAAGCAGACACTCACTGATCAATCTTGTGTTGATGTTGTGTGTCTATCTCCTCTTCTCAACCTTGCTTCTATAACTTTACATTGAGCCCAAATTCTTATCCTAACCCTAATATCAAATTGATTGACAACCGAGATTAGATCTTGCCTCCCTTGAGATCAATGGCTAAGACTAGAACTTACTAAAGTAAATTATTTTACTTTTGATAAAATTTCTCTCTCTCTCTCTCTCCCTAACAGATCTAGACCTCTAACCTTTGCATTCCCTTAGACCAAGCACACACTCACTGATCAATCTTGTGCTGCTGATGTGTGTCTATCTCCTCTCCTCAACCTTGCTTCTATAACTTTACATTGAGCCCAAATCCTTATCCTAAGCCTAATATCAAACTAATTGACGACCGAGATTAGATCTTGCCTCCCTTGAGATCAATGGCTAAGACCAAAACTTACTAAAGTAAATTACATTACTTTTCCTAAGTTTTATTAGCTCAATAAGACAACATATTAATATGTTCTTCTTCCTAAGTTAGACTTAGGCTAAGTTACATTAGCAACTTGCTCAACCTAGAGCAAGTGTTCTAAGGAGATGTGGGCAACTTCTGCACGCCTAAACACAAGGCCTGTGCAAAAGTACCTACCCGAGCTACAAACTTCAACACCTCGCCTTAGCAAGGGAGGTACTTCTGGAAGAACCTCCTCTAGCTAGATTTGTCTCCAATACTACCGTGTCATATGTTGTTGTAGCTGCTCCCTCTGAACTGGAAAACTTCCTTGCTACATGCTTTGGAATTTGATTTGAAGACCTGTTTCTTCCAACCATGCTCCAAGGATCTTGCTCTTAAGCATCCATCAATGTTAGCTCATACCAATTGGCCTTGAAAGATCTAGAAGAGGCCTCCCACCCATCTTCCAAATTAGAACGTCGATTCCCCAATATCAACTTAGTCTTCAAAGCCTCCTACCCAATCTTTGTCACTAACATTGATCCTTGATCCAAGATCCCCTTGGATCTGCTTATAGGCTGGACCTGAGAGATGCACAACTTATCCTTCCTGACGCCATGCCTGACTACAATGTCTTGGGTAGCTCCCTATGAATGTATGGATACTGAGAGCAAGTTCGTCTTCTGCTCTAGGACATATAGCACCCCTTCCACCTCCAAAGGTCCTCATGACTCTAGCTGGAATAAAATTGTTCCAACACCTTTCACTGCATGTACGGTACTCATACCAACTCTCACTTGCATGTCTGAATCCATCTTTGAAACACTAAGGAATACTTCCCTCATCCCCATCATATGGTGAGATGCTCCACTACCTACAAGCCATGCATCTTTCGTAAATGTCTCAGAAAGGCATGACACCAAGGCAAAGTTCCTCTCGAACTTCTCAGCCAACTCGTCCATTTGTGCAATGGTTGTCTTTCCCTTGCCCTTCTTTCTATCTGGACCAATGTTTTAAGAAACGGCCGGGTCATGATCAACCCGGCCGGGTCGATCCGGGTTAAGGCCTGGGAGTCTGACCCGGCCTATGAAACGGCTCGGGTGGTCGAGTCATCCATGACCCGGCCGAGTCAGGCAATGACTCGGCCGGGTCATGGATGACTCGGTCAACCCGGCCGGGTCTCGCTTTAAAACGGCTGAGTCACCTAAACCCCGAACCGGACGGACAGCATTTTGAAAAAAACGGATTTCAAGCAATTTATAGTTGGGTTAAAGGTTTTGGTTGACTCCAAGTGGTTTATGAATTTTCTAAAACATTTTTGGGGTCCATATCCCCCTCCCAAAAGCTATTTAAGTAACCCAAGAGCTCTCATTCTCTCACAGCAGTCTTGTGCATTTGAGTGAGAGTCTTCTTTGAGAGTTAGTGAGCATTTCTTGAGAGTTCTTGAGCTTGTTTTGGAGCAGCACTTGAGGAGTCTTGGAGGAGCATTGTAGCTGGAGTGAGGAGCTTCTTGGGCAGCGATTTGGAGCAGCATTGAGGAGCTGATTCTTGGAGCAAGTTTGAGGAGGCAGTTTGTGCCTGGAGGTATTTTTTTTGACCTCTATAAATCTGTTTTAGCTTAGTAAATTTGAGGTGCATATCTAGAAAGTTTAGAGACTGATTTTTGTCAAATAAATGAACATTGAATCAAGGTTTTTTTTTTCTTTTCATTTTCAGATTGTTTGCTTTCATTCCCTATTCCAAAAATGGCACCTAAAGCAAGAGATCCTGCATGGGCATATGTTGAAATGGTTGAGAGTTCAATGCATTGCAAATTTTGCCATAGGTTAATTAAGGATGGTCCAGGGGGCATTAATAGGCTGAAGCTACACTTGGCAGGGATTAGAGGCCAAATTACCCCATGTACCTCACCAGATATTGGGGAGATTAGGCAGACTATGTTGGCCAACATTGAGAAATTTAAAGAAGATAAGGCTAGGCAAAAAGAAATACAGGCTGAAATTGGGAGGAAGAGGGAGATACAAAGAATGATGGCTTCCAACCCCCATTATGATTTTTAGGATTCTTGCTCTATCCCTCAAACCAATGCATCCAATCCTTTCCGATATGTTCCTCCTAGTCAAGATAAGGGAAAGGGTAGAATGAGAAAGGGTGACCGTGATGTGACTATCAAAAGTTTTTTCTCTCCGGCCTCCTCTCCATCAGATGCACATGGTCCTGAAATTGTTAGACCTCAAATGCAGCCCACTTTAGATGACCATTGGAAGAAAGAATTGAGGGAGACTGCTTGTGATTACATAGCTAGATGGTGGGATGATGCTGATATTCCCTTTATGCTGCTCGTCACATATATGAGGCCGATGTTTAAGC
>APFE030507794.1:80887-185129 GCA_000404065.3 Pinus taeda | reverse complement strand
TTGCAAGAGTTCAAGAACTCATGGGCGAGAACAGGGTGTACAATCATGTCAGATGGATGGACTGATCAAAGAAACCGCACCATCATAAACTTTCTTGTATTCCGCCCACAAGGAACCATGTTCTTAAAATCAGTTGATGCATCTGATAAGGTAAAAGATGGCCACTTGTTGTTTCAGTTATTGGATCAGGTTGTTGAGGAGGTGGGGGTGGCTAATGTTGTGCAAATCATCACAGATAATGCCTCTAACTATGTTCTTGCTGGTAAACTGTTAGAGGAAAAACACAAGACCATCTTTTGGACCCCATGCGCTGCACATTGCATAGACCTCATGCTTGAGGATATTGGAAAATTAGATTGGGTCAAAAACACTATAGATCATGCCAAAAGCATAACAAAATTTATCTACAATCATACATTGATTTTGAGCCTCATGAGGAAACACACTGGGGGCAAGGATATTATTAGGCCTGCCATCACTAGATTTGCTACACATTTTTTGACATTGCAATCTATGCTTTCCCAACATAGAAACTTGCAAAAGATGTTTTCTAGTGATGAATGGGATCAAAGCAATTGGTCTAAGAAACAGGAAGGCAAAGAATTGAAAAAGAAAATCTATGAAGAAACTTTTTGGAGAAAGGCATCAGAGGTTGTGAAGCTTGCCGAGCCACTAGTTAAGGTGTTGCGCTTGGTGGATGGGGAAAAGTTGGCTATGGGCTTCATTTATGAGGCTATGGATCAGGCAAAGGAGCAAATAAAGGCTGTATACAAGGATAGAGTGGCAAAGTATGGGCCCATTTGGGCAATCATTGATGAGAGATGGAACAATCAACTCCATCGCCCTATACATGCAGCTAGGTATTTTTTGAACCCACGGTATCATTATAAAGCTAAGGAGGCAGGAGCTTTGAGGGGGGAGGTCAGAGATGGACTGATTGATTGCATTGATCGCATGATCCCATTGGAGTTTGATCAGCTGGAGGTACACAAACAGGTCACAACCTTCAGCAATGCAGTAGGTACCTTTGGGAAGAACCTAGCAAAGATTGCAAGAGAAGCAGATGAGCCAGGTAAACAAAAATTTCAATTTTCAAATTCGTAATAGTTTTACTTTTTTTTTTTAAGTTTGTTAAATCGTTTATAATTTGAAAGTTAAATATAATTTGTATTTTTGTTGAGCTAACTCATTACACTCCAATGTACACTCCTATGTGTTTTGCAGCACAATGGTGGGAGGCCTTTGGTGGCCATGTTCCTGAATGGCAAAGGTTTGCAATTCGTATTTTGAGTCAAACTTGCAGTGCAACTGGGTGTGAGCGAAATTGGTCTGTCTTTGAGAGGATTCACACAAAGAAGAGAAACCGTTTGGATCAAAAACGGTTAAATGATCTAGTTTATGTCCAGTACAACCTTCGACTCAGACGAAACCATTTGCTGAACAAAAGACCTGATTCAGATCCCATTGTGTTGGAAGACATTGATCCAACGTCAGATTGGGTAGTGGAGAGTTGTCCAGCAGAGTTTGATCCTGGTGAGGATTTTGGTTTAGATATCGATTTGGAGTTGGACGCTGCAGTTCAACATGTTCAGTTGAATGCAGATCCATCAGCTTCAGTCTCACAGCCGGCAAGGACTCCAGCTTCCTCTTCTCAGCCTGAGCCACGACAGAAGCGCAGCCGCATAGCTACTCTATCTCAGCGTGCATCTACTGGTACCACATCTACAGTTGCAGTTGGAGATGATGATGATGAGGAGGAGCCATGGGCAGGGGGCTCTGACTCTGATGATGATGATGATCCAGAGATTGATTGACATGATCTTGGCTCCTCTGGCAGAAGCTACCACTGACCAGTAGTACTTTTGTTGTAGACTTGTAGTCTTGTAGAGGCCATTTCTAGCCTCCTTGGTTATGTGTTTTTTGTTTTGAGTCTTTGATCATGTATGACAGTTGACTATGTATTGCCATTGGGTACCATTTTGATATAATGGATTGGTTCATGAGCCTACTTTGATCATATGTTGTCTTCCATCTATATTATAATGTTGTGTGTTTGGAAACATGAATGAAAATCTTTAAAATTAGGTATAAAATCTTCAAAATTATGTTTTTTTATCAAAAAACTAAATATTTAATGTATTTTTTACAACGACCGAGTCATTGAAAACGGGTCGGCCGAGTCACTACCGAGTCGGAGTCGGAGTCGGAGTCATTGCTCGGCCGAGTCGGAGTCGGAGTCGGAGTCTTAAAACATTGATCTGGACACTGGCTTGCATAATGTCTTGGCTTGTGATATGCAAAGCACTTGACTTTGCTCTTCTTCCCATCCTGAGATGATCCTCCCTCTCCTTTGTTCAGTTTGGCAACCCCCTTGCCCTTTCTTACATGACTTGAAAGAGCAATGTTCTCCTCATCCTTTTCACCTTTTACCTAGTTGCCATGAAGAGTCTCCTCTTAGGTGAAGTCATTCCACAACCTATCCTAGGTTGGGAGATTCTCCCATGCCATGACTCCTTTAACGAAGGCCTGCTCTGTGAACCCATTCAAAACTATCCTTATTAGTTCTGGTTTTGACACAGGCTCCCCTACTACAACAATCTCATCTTGTACTTGAGAAATTCTAGTGAGATAAGAATGTTGATTTGGGGTAGCATCGGATGTGCTCTAGGCCTCAAATTTTGCAGGGAGGCTTGGGCACATGTATTCCAAAGAACCCAAAAAGCATTTTGGGAAATTCCACCGAGAAATGATTTTATTAAGATAATTAATATTTCTTAATGGGACCCTAAGTCTAAACTTAGGAAATTAAAAATATTAATGGGTATTAATCTAATTGTGGGTGTAACTTCTAGAGGAAGTCGTGGATCAAGCTAAAATGATCTTAGCTATTTATTAGCTTTTAATCTAGGTCGTTGAATGTCAACGAGAATATTATTTAAGATAGCTTGAGGGTCATTTGGAAAACACATCAAGAGATCAAGAGATCAAATTTCTGAAGTGAGAAGTTCTCGAGAGGAAGTTCTGATCAGGGAGATTTCTTGCAGTTGAGGGGCAATGATAGCATCCGGAGAGAGAGGTTTTCTTAGCCGGAGAATCATCAACAGAGAGAGGCAAAGAGTGATCCAGTAGCCCAGACACAGAGGTTGACGCAGGGCCACGAAGGGCCACGCAGAGGAGCGCAGAGGGTGAGAGGGAGTTCGAGATTTCGCTGGGGAGAGTTAGTTTCAGAAGCCTAGAGTCGAGGTGTGAGACCAGGAGGCTAAGAGCAGAGACTCCAGGCAGCAAATTGAACAGCAGACTGGGTGACATTGTGCCAAGAGGATCCATCAGGCCATCAACATCGGGCATATGCTCATCCATCACAAGTTCTTCTTTTTCAGTAGCATCATCATCCTTTCTTGAAATGGGGAGATCTCTAGCTTTCCCGAGGGCAGTGTCTTCGTCAAAGGTAACATTTCTACTTACTTCTACATCTCTTTGACCAGTTACGTAAATTTTGTATGCCTTTGAATTTTCACTGTATCCAACGAATACACCTTTCTTCCCAGAAGCTTCCAACTTGTTCCTTTTCTCTTTGGGCACATGAAAATACAAAAGATAGCCAAAAATTCTAAAAGGAGAAACATCAAATTTCTTACTAGTGAAAACTTCTTCAGGTGTCTTGAAATACAAAGCTTGATGAGGGCTCCTATTTTGAACATATACATTAGTGTTAGTAGCTTCTCCCCACAAGAATTTTAATAGACATTGATCATAAATCATGGCATGTGTGGCTTCCATAATAGTTCAATTTTTTCTTTCAGCAACACCATTTTGCTCTGGACTGTATGGAAGAATTGTCTCCCTCTTAATGCCAACCTCTTCGCAAAAGTTATTGAATTCATTGGATTCATATTCAGCTCCACTCTCAGTCCTCAAAGTCTTGATCTTCTTTCTTGTTTGATTCTCCACGAATGCTTTGATAGAACGAAACCACTTGAACACTTCATCCTTCCTCTTCAAGAAATAAATCCATGCTTTGCATGAGAAGTCATCCACAAAAATTGCATAGTATGTGTATCCTCCTAATGAAGTTACGGGAAACGCACCAAACAGGTCAGAATGGATCAATTGAAGAATATCAGTTGTCTCGCTTTCACTAGAAGGTAATGGTCCCTTTGTATGTTTCCAAGATGCACAACCTTGACAGACTCCTTCATGGTTCATATGAAACTCGAGCATCCTGGTGACCATTTTCCTTACCCAGTGCCATAGTTCACATTGAATAGAAGTATCACTTGCCAATTCTCCCAAAAAGCTTCCACCAACTTGATAAAGACCATCAACCCTAAATCTAAGAGTAAAAGCATCTTTGAAGTTTCTATTCCATACACGTACATTTCCATCAATGAAAGCTACTTTGAAGCCTTTTTCTTCCATCGCAGAAATAGACACCAAATTCTTCTTCAAAACGAGCACATACAAGACTTCTTGAAGATGTATGGTTTGACCACAGTTCAAGTGAAGAGTGATAGTTCCTATCCCTTTTACGGGGTAGGTGGCATTATCTGCAATTATAATCTTTAAATTAGTTTTCTTCTCAACTAAATTTGAGAGGGCGTCCTTATATCTAGTGAAATGCCTTGAGGCTCCACTATTAATTATCCAATGATCCAAAGTATCTGGAGGAAAGGTAATACATGAAGCAGAAATAAGATAGAACTCATCTTTTTTTTCTACGACATTATTTTCATCATACCTGGCATTTCTCGTCCTTTTGGGAGGTCGATTATTTCCTTCTCGAGTAGCAGGAGCATTCCTCTTTCCTTTATTGTTATAACTTATACCTATTGTTTCTTTGATTGTCATTACTTTTGTGATTGCTGTTGTTGTTGTCATCCCTTGGAGGATTTTTCTTATGAGGACACTCTCTAGCATAGTGGCCGAACTTATTGCAATTGTAGCATCTTCCTTTGCCTCTTCTTTGAATCCCTTCTTAGATCCTTGAGCCTGTCTCCTTGAATTAGATGGACCAGCATCATTCCTTCTTTTAGCATGTGCAGAAAAAGATGTAGGTTCATTTCCATTGTAGGACTTATCTCTCTCCATCATCCTTGTTTCCTCTAGAGTGCATCTAGCCAGAAGCTCATCAAAACCAGGTATCCTGTCATTATTGAGTATTGTGGTGACAAATGTATCTCGTGGTCTAGAAAGATCTCCAAGAGCAATGAGAGTGACTTCCCTATCAATGATAACTTCTCCAATAGATAGCAGGTCATTATTGACTTGAGTTATTCTCAATAATAAGATTGGATAGACTCCCCTTTATCCATCTTGACATCCTTCAACTTGTTCTTGAGAAAGAGGATTTGATTTGCATTGTTCACTTTGATCCCAACCAACTTATTATACATCTCTTTAGAAGTTCCCAAATCAGAAATATAGGCAACCAAATGCTTTAGAATGGAGTCAATCAAAATTTTCTTAGCTTTGACCTCACCTTTTCTATACTTTGTTCTAGTAGCAGCAAGTGCATTTGAAGGAGGCTCCACCACTTTCCCTTGCACATAGTCCAATATTTCATGCTCCTCCAAGGTAAGGTCCAAAGTCATCTTCCATGCATGATAGTCAGACTTTTCATTGAGCTTATCCTCAATCTTGAAATATGAAGTAGTAGCCATGGAGACTAGTCCTTGTCAGCAAATATCTTGGTGATTGGTTTTTCTCTTGCTTGGGCTTGTCCTCGCTTGAGCTCTAAAACCATGTTCATTTTAGATTACAAAGGTATGTTCTATACTTGCCACAATTACTTCAATGTCCTTTTATTAGCCCAATGTTAATTCCACTTTAATTTCCAATAGCTATCACATAAATCATTAATTCACATTGACAGTAATTGTAGATAGCACATAAACAATAAATGCAGAAGACAAGTCAAGACAACAAAACACCAATATTTGGCTAAACCCAGGGAAAAACCCCAAGATGGGGAAAACCCTTAATCAATCCTTCTTATTATCAAATATCAAATGTTCAGCAGAGAGAGAATGTCCAATAGAGTACAATGATGAAAGTCAAAGTCGATGCGACTTGAATTTTGCAAATTACCCAAACCAATGTAAATCTGATCAACTTGATGAAGGACTACAATCTTGAAAAGTCAATAGCAGTCAACTTGCCCTAAACAGACAGCAACCAACGATCAACATAATAGTCAAACTCCTCTTCTTGAGCTCAGTCAAAATCAGTCAAACTCGACCTTCCTTGGTGGTCAAACAACGGTAAAAACAGTCAACAAATCAGCGGTCAAACCCAATCAAATAATGTAGTCAACCTGTGGTCAAAACAGTCCTACAACTTTGCAGTCAACCCTAGTCAAACAACTCCTTTTGCCTCGGTTTTTGTGCCAGATAATGTGGCCTGCTTGGATAGACCTATCCCTGGTCAAAACGCAATCAAACAATCCCTCTAGAGTCCAAAAGTCAATGTTGGTCAAAATCTCCTCAAAACAAAAAGTCAATGCAAATCAGATCAGCCCAAGAAACTTCGCACGTGTGGATGAGTCACTGCCTCAGATGTACGAACCAATCAGATGAGGAGAGAGAATGTTGTGTGAGTGAATGTGTCAAATGAGGATAAAGGTCTCCTTTATTTATATGTGTTGGAGGGGGATCAATTTGTCTAATTGACCCCAAGCCGACCTTGACCAATTGTGCTCTTGTGGGCTTGACTTCAAAAACATATTTTTCCTTGTCCTGTTTTAGTGCTTCCAAGGTGGATTTTGGTCCTCTCGAAAAGAGGAATATTGTTGTTAATTTTTGGTTAACATGTTCTTTGCTTAGGACAATTACTTCAATGACTCATATTAGCCTATTTACAATTCCATTTCATTTCCATTAGAAACCACATAAACCATTTTCATATTGACAATAATTATAGAAAGAACATAAACAATAAATGCAGAAGACAAGCCAAGACAAGAGAACACGTGAATTAGCCTCAAGCCAGGGAAACCCTTGTTCAATTCTTCTTATTATTAAATATCAAATGTTCAACCCAGAGAGAGAGTACAATAATTCAAAGTCAAAATTGACTTTCCAATTGAAGATCCAAAATCACTGCCCTTAGACAAATAGATGGCCCAATCAAAACTGCAATTCTGGCACTCTTTCAACAACAAGCAAATTGTGCCCTATCTAGTGGTCAACAGTGGTCAATGCATCAGCAAAGCAATCCCTCTTGAGCTCGGACTTCTTTAGCAGCAGACGAAATCCTGGTTAGGGCTTATTAGATCATTGTAATAACTCCTTTTCTCTCCTCCAGACCTCCTTCAAGGGTTGTGGCCTCCCTTCTAGCAATCTTGTCCACTCTTCTAGGTTGATTTGTGCTAATTCCAAACCTCAAACTTGCCTCAAGACCCATCTGCTTCCACATGACAAGGTCTGTGGCCTACTTGGGCTAATCCTTACCCTTCGGCCCTCCGTCCAACCTCTTTTAGGCCTACGAACTACCTGAATTAGCCTCCTATTGTTGTGTTCCACCTATAAAAGAGAGATCCCACACAAAATAGCCCTAACACACCTTCTCGACTGCCCTGAAGCCTGCGGCTTCCTTCTTGTAGCTTCTCATCCCTGCAAGAGACAAATAAATTCACCCTAAAACAGACCCAAGCTCCATGTCTTACCTCCTCCTCTACTCAGTTGCCTCAGAGATGCATATGCTATGGAATGATGCATATGGGATGCATCTAATGAAGTTGGGGGTCACCTCTATTTATATAAGATGGAGAGGGGTTCAACTTGTCCAAATAACCCCAAGCTGACTTTGACAAATTACACGTGAGTGGGCATGCCTTCAAAATTATATTTTTCCTTATTCAAATTTAGTGATCTTTAGGTCGATTTTGGTCCTCTTGAAAAGAGGAATTTAATGCAATAATTACCTCTATCAAATGAGCTGCCCAAAGTGGAATTTTGGCCCTAGTTGCCAATTTTAACATTCCCTCTCAACTAGGGAGAATTCCATCATCATGTCATCCTATCATCATGAACCATCTTTGCATCCCTTCTCAACTCTGTTGAACATTGATATAAATAATGAAGAAGAATTGAACAAGAGTGAGTCGCAAGACCCTACCACTCTCTACTGACAAAAGTCAATCCACATAACCAGGGGTAGAACCCCAATCAGACTTGATCCCAAGTGATCAAGTTGTTGAACATCATGCATCCCAGACATAGGGAGTAAGATAGTACACGATGCAACCATTTATAAAGTTATGGTCCCAATCCTCTTGTCCCAACTCATTGGCCAGATGAGAGGTACTTCCCACGAGTCCCGGACTGCAAGGGTAGGATGTATGTTGGGGCAACCGCGGGAAAAGGTGAACCACTCATCCTGCCCATATGCCATAGGAAAAGGTGAACCACTCATCCTATGCATATCTCATCAATCATAGGGGAAGGTGAACCACTCACCCTACACACATGTCAACCATCATAGGGGAAGGTGAACCACTCACCTTATGTCTCATCATGGAGTATCACAGGGGAAGGTGAACCACTCACCCTATGGTCGCACATAGCTCCAAGAAGTACCCCAAGCCCCTAGGAGCTCCCAGAGCTCAATGTTCAACTCACGCAAGACCCTCATGGGAGGGTCTTTCCACAACTCCTAGCCTCACTCTAAAGGAAGATAAACTTGGCCTTAACAAGAGGCTTTGTGAGGATGTCAGTAACCTGCAAGTCCATCCTGAAATGATGGAGCTTGATTGCTCCCCGCTGTACCATATTTCAAATAAAGTGGTACCTGATGCGAATATGCTTGGAACGGTCGTGGAACACGGGATTCTCTGAAAGGCAAATCCCACTCTACAATATACAACAGTGGTTTCCAGCACATGCTCAAATGGCTCACTGAAGAGCTTCCTCAACCAAATGGCTTTATAATAAGCCATGTTTGCTGCTTTATACATTCATCCTCAACAGTACTCCCAGAGCAACGAACTTCAGTCTTTGATTCATCCACAAAATAAAGGTGGATCCCAGGAGATACAGCACCTAGATGTGCTCTTCCCATTCATCACATTGCCAGTTCAGCCAACATCGAAAAATCCATGGAATCTTAGATTCTCGGCAGAGTACATCAAACCATAGTTAAATAAGCAGCTACTTAATATGCGAGGCTTAACCATAAATTGTCACAAAGTTTTCATAGCAAGGTATATATCTGATCAGGTGTTTTAACAAGAACACCAAGATCCCCACAAGTTGTCTATATCTGGATCAACAGCTTCTCCATTTTATCAGACCTGTCTTTCATTTTGACTTTAAAAGTCAACTCCCTCTTATATTGATAAATGAGAGGATCATCATCTGTTGGACAAATATCATCAAGGGCTGCATCTTCGACTATGGCTCCCTCTAAATATCAGGAAAGTGACTTTGCCCATAGTCATCGAGTTATCTGCAACCTGCTACCTATCCTATTAATTATTTGGTCCATGTGCCAAAGTCATCAATCATAATCATACAGTTTCTCAAATAACAAGGATATATTGAATCATCATGAGAGTCATCGGATCATAATCAATTGTCATGTCTTGCCTTCATCAACGTCCTTTGACATGGTCATCCTTCTTGTAATAATCATTGGGCAAGAGTCATCAAGCCATTTTGCCAGGGTTTCTATAGCTCCCTCTGAAGTCTTACTTCAGTTGATCATCTAGCCTTCAACAATGTGTTGTTGCAAATGAATCAGCAAACTTCTAGGAAGCTTGCTTCAAATCAGAGAGAACTCTGAAGAATCATCATGGTCTTTCAATCAGGGTGAAGATTATCCAAAACCAGCTGCTTTATTTCTTCAGTGCTAGATGACTGCTACCAATTATAAGGAGGTCCTTCTCATCCAGGCATTTGTAGCCATACGACCATTCTTTATAAAATCCAGGCTTTACTTATCAAAGTGCCCAATGATCAAAGCCAAAGTCCTCTCAATTCCCTCCTTCAATTGCTTTCTTCAGGAGGGACCTTTGTCCTTCATGATCATAAGGGTTGCTACAAGAGCTTGCTTCAAGATGCAATGTACTTACTCTCAAAAGAAGAAACGCCCGAAGTTGCTCATATTGCAACTTTTATCATCATATTCTTCCTGCTTCTTTAAGCGTGAAAACTTCAAAGCCAAAGTCTGTTCATAAGGTACTGCAATCTTTGTTGATCCTCTGCCATTTTCAAGACTTTCAAGTTTCTTCCAACGAGTCGAAGTAGACTGCTTCTCCATGTGTTTCTTTAAACAAAGAATGGTTGCTCCTTTTCTTGCTTCAAAACTTTAGGACATAGACAATATGCTACTGCTCCTTTTATTACTAACAGCTTCAAGACACCCGGAGAGATTTTCAATCAAGGAGGCTATTCCTTCTCAAGTTTCTTCTTTATGTCCTTTTTATTACTGAATGTAAGCCTGCAGTTTCTTCTTTTCTATAGACAGAGATCCAAATTCTTTGTCAAGATTACCTTTCAATAGTATCCCTGCTCTAGGTCATCAAGATAAGACATTGAAAGTTTCAAGGAGACAGTTTCTTCTCACAACTGAAAGAGGAGTAACTCTGTTATAAAATGCTTCCACTGCTTGATGCCTGAAGCTTTCCTTCTTTCCGACGAGACCAAATATTTACTGATGAGTATACCCTTGGGTTTCAGTATAGACTCTTATTCAATAATAATATTACCACTGTAAATCAAAAATCTTCACAGGTCGGCTCCGTTGATATAAGTAAATCAGACAGTGTATATGTGTGTGTGTGTGTGTACGTCATTGTAGAATGTATAAATCATGTATCTTATATCTTCACAGGTCAGCATATATTCTTATCAATGTAGGATGAATAGATGCTTTAATCCTTTAATGCTACTGTCCAAGACTAAGAGCAGGGTAATGAGCCTTTACTTATGAGATGATAAGCCTAATGATCCATTGTCCTAGGTCTCCTTCACGCATAGGAGTCTTGGCTCCTCTTCCTTTATGACAGAGGCTTGAATTAAGTTCCTTTTAAAAATGAAATTGCGTTAGGCTCCTTCCTTTCTAGCCTTTATTTGTATGTTCAGAATTTAGAGTAGCTCGGACCTCACACTCAGGTATACATAGAAGATCATGTACAGATTCATGCTCAAAATATCCTTCCAACAAAATCGATTTTGGACTAATCAATTTACACAAGACTCAGAGTTTTGATTCTTTTGGAGACTGTCCTTTATGGGCTATCAATGTGATACTTACGTATAAAATAATGCCATAGAATTTCGGACCATGTACAGAGGATCCTTTATTTGTATGTTCAGAATTTAGAGTAGCTCGGACCTCACACTCAGGTATACATAGAAGATCATGTACAGATTCATGCTCAAAATATCCTTCCAACAAAATAGATTTTGGACTAATCAATTTACACAAGTGAAGACTCAGAGTTTTGATTCTTTTGGAGACTGTCCTTTATGGGCTATCAATGTGATACTTATGTATAAAATAATGCCACAGAACGGACCATGTACAGAGGATTTGCCTCGCTTCTAGGGTTGATAGGATTGTCGATAGGAAGGCCTTGAATGCCTTGCAACACTAGAACAGTCCCTTCACAAAACTTTGATAAATTCACTAATCAATAATGATTATAATGTACATACCAGTGTTGTGAAGTTGCTCAGCAATTCGATGAAAGATGCAGATCTGGTGGTCTCTCTTTTAACCTTCACTTATGCCTTCACTTAGCTAGACTAGGTATGTTGCCTTTGATGCAGAGATTAGGGCTAAATAATGATGCCCAAAACCTTCGGTCTGTTCGGTCAGAAGAGGGTTGTTAAATTAGCCTTTCAATGCCTGTGACTTTACTTAAGTGACCTTATTTCCTACCCTCTTTGAAACTCAGAGAAACCACAAGTCTTAATCCCCTACAGTGGCTACTTCAATATGATCAACAAACCTCTTTTCTTACCATGCCTTGCCTTGCTCCTTCCACTGTTGAACTCGGCCTTGCTAACCTGCATATTCTTTAAGTGAAGGAGCCCTGAAACAGTCCTTGTTGTGACTCGGTCTTGCACAAGGTTACCTATAGTTCTCGACTTCTGCTCCACAGAGAGATAGAAATCTCGGCCTTGTAGGATACTTCTCTACCTTATAACAGAGATCCTAAACTTGGCATCCTTACAGCTGAAGACTACACAAAATCTTAGCAACCTTTCCTCTAAACTTGTGCCAAAATCAATACTCAAAACAAAGATATAAATCCATCCTTTCTTCTGCTCCTAATCAATTCGGAAATCTGAGGTGTGTGATGTCTTTCTTGAGGAAGATTTTGTTCTTACTGAATATGCCAAATGTGCACTCATAGACCACTTCATGTTATCTTACTTTCAGACATTCAGAGGGAGGAGATCATGAGACTTGTCAACAAACTTCTTAGTGATTGCTTTTACTCTGGCTTGGGCTTGTCCTCAACTTAACTTTGATACCATGTTAATTTTTGGTTAACAAGTTCTTTGCTTAGGACAATTACTTCAATGATTCATATTAGCCCATTTACAATTCCATTTCATTTCCATTAGCAATCACATAAACCGTTTTCATATTGACAGTAATTGTAGAAAAAACATAAACAGTAACTGCAGAAGACAAGCCAAGACAAGAGAACACATGGATTAGGCTCAAGTTAGAGAAAAACCCCAAGTTGGGGAAAACCCTTGATCAATTCTTATTATTATTAAATATCAAATGTTCAGCACACAGAGAGAGTACAATAATTCAAAGTCAAAATTTACTTGCCAATTTGAAGATCCAAAATCACTGCCCTTAAACAAATAGATGGCCCAGTCAAAACTAAAATTCCAGCACTCTCTCAACAGCAGGCAAATTGTGCCTTATTCAATGGTCAACAGTGGTCAAGGCATCAGCAAAGCAGTCCCTCTTGAGCTCGGACTTCTTTAGCAGCAGATTGAATCCTGGTTAGGGCTTATTAGATCACTGTAATAACTCCTTTTCTCTCCTCCATACCTCCTTCAAGGGCTGCAGCCTCCCTTCTAGCAATCCTGTCCACTCTCCTAGGCTGATCTGTGCTAATTCCAGACCTCAAACATGCCTCAAGTCCCATCTGCTTCCACAAGACAAGGTTTGCAGCCTACCTGGGCTAATCCTTACCCTTTCGAACCTTCGTCCAAACTCTTTTAGGCCTGTGGCCTGCCTGAATTAGCCTCCTAGTGATGCGGCCCACCTGTAGAAGAGAGATCCCACACAAAATAGCCCTAACACACCTTTTGAACTGCCCTGAAGCCTGTGACTGCCTACTGTAGTTTTTCGGCCCTGCAAGAGACAAATAAATTCACCCAAAAACAGACCCAAGCTCCACACCTTGCCTCCTCCTCTACTCGGCTGCCTTAGAGATGCATATGCTATAGAATGATGCATATGGGATGTGTCTAATGAAGTTGGAGATCATTGTTGATTTGGGGTAGCATCGGATGTGCTCTAAACCTCAAATTTTGCAGGGAGGCTTGGGCACATGTATTCCAAAGAACCCAGAAAGCATTTTGGGAAATTCCACCCGTAAGTGATTTTATTAAAATAATTAATATTTTTAATGGGGTTCTTAAGTCTAAACTTAGGAAAATTAAAATATTAATGGGTATTAATTTAATCATGGGTGAAACTTCTAGAAAAAGACACGGATCAAGCCAAAACGATCTGAGTCTTTGATTAAGATTTAATCTAGGCCGTTGGTTGTCCAACAAAAAGACATAAGAAGGGGCTTGAGGGTCATTTGAAAGACACACTGAGAGATCAAGGAAATCGATTTTTCTGAAGTGAGAAGTTCTCAGGAGGAAAAATTGATTGAGGAGATTCCTTGTAGCAGAGGGGCAGTGAGAATCCAGAAGAAGGAATTTCCGGAGAGTACAAGGCAAAGGGAGAACAGAAAGACATCCAGAGGAAGGCTGACGCTGGCCCACGCAATGCTGATGCAAAGGCAGTGCAGTCCTTGAGGGGAAGTCAAGTTTCCCGCTAAGGGAAGTCGAGTTTCGGTTGCCGGAAGTCGGGGTGTGAGTCCGGGAGGCAGAGGATCGATTTTCTCAGCCAACAGAGGATCCGGGAGAGAGGCAGCATAATACCCAAGCGGGGTGACACAGAAACTGTCGAGAGTGACGCAGTTTTGCGCAAAGACCACGCAGAGGGTGACGCAGAGCCTCCAATTCAACAAGATCAATCACTGATTATCCAGTGACAGGGTGAGATCATTTCACCAGTCTTTTGTTCAGTATTCTCTCTGTATTGGATTGCTAGTTGAGCATCCTAGAATTGTACTCAGATTTTCTCCTGCATAATAATAAAACCCTCAGAGCTACTGCACCTGTTTTCCCGCATTGGGTTTTTCTGGGGACATTTGTCCAAAAATAACGGTGTCCTATGTGTTTATATTTCCTTGCTCGGTTTCTATGTTTTAGAATCATATTTAATTTGGTGTAAGCTGCTTCAGTGATTTACTTTAATGTTTCAAGAAGAAATCTGAAATAAGCTTGTAATGTTATTTACAATCTAAGTGAAGTAGATTCAGTTGGTTGCAGTAGGATTCCTGAGATTGTTAGATCTAGGAATTTTCACAGTCACCTCTATTTACATAAGATGGAGAGGGGTTCAACTTGCCCAAATAACCCCAAGCCGACCTTGACAAATTACATGTTAGTGGGCATGCCTTCAAAAATATATTTTTCCTTATCAAATTTAGTGATCTTTAGGTCGATTTTAGTCCTCTTGAAAAGAGGAATTTAATGCAATAATTATCTCCAGCAAATGAGCTGCCCAAAGTGGAATTTTGGCCCTAGTTGCCAATTTTAACAATTGTCCAATAATCATACAAGGCCAATGAGTTGCCCAAAGTGGAATTTGGCCCTAGTTGCACATTTTAACAAAATCTAACAGGCAGATCCTCATCATGGATCATAGCCTTGGCTGCGTCAATGATGGCCTTATTTTTCCTCTCTACCAATCCATTTTGTTGTGATTATATAGAACTGTCAACTCCTTCTTAATCCCTGCCTTCTTGCAGTAATTCTTTAAGTCGTTGGAGGTATACTCGCCCCTATTATCTAACCTCAGAATCTTGATCTTCCTCATTTGGTTTTCCACAAGAGCCTTAAACTCCTAAAACCAATTGAAGACCTCATCCTTGGTCTTCAGCAAGTATATCCCGAGTTTTCCTGGAGAAATTGTCTATGAATACCACATAATAGCAAAACCCTGTCACAAACTCCACTGACATAGGACCACTCACATTTGAATGTATTAGATCCAACACACCCTTAGACCTTCTCTCACTACTTGGAAAAGAAACCTTGGCATAATTGCCAAGTGCACATCCCTTACACACAGCATCCTGCTACACATTGAACCCTAGAAGACCAGTGACCATCTCCCATAACAATGATAAAGCTCTATAATGCAAGTGACTCATCCTCATGTGCCATAGCTCACACAGGTTGTCCTTGTCATGCACTAGGGTTCGTACTAGCTGCCCTCCCAACACGTACAAGTTACCCTCACTACCTCCAATCACTCTCTTTGAGCTAAAGCCAAATCCCCTTGGCCTAACAAATACCTATCCACCTATAAAGTCGACCTCAAAACCCTTGTCCTCCATAGATGATACTAAGAGTAAATTCTTTTGAACCCTCGATACATACATCACCTCATTCACCTCCATTGGACTCCTGAAATCCAACTGACACTGTATGTCCCCACTCCCTCTACTACATACTTAGCATTGTCACCAAGCTCCACATGTAGGTCTCTATGGTCCTTTTCCATATTGAGGAAGAGATCTCGAGATCCCATCATATGACAAGATGATCCAATGTCCACAAACCACATCCCCCATGTAATGATGTCAAAAAGTTAAGATATCAATGAGAATTCTTTATCAAACTTGATGGCCAACTCATCCATCTGTGCAAATGTTGCCATAGGTGCCTTTCCCTTGCCCTTCTTCTTGTTCATATATTGACCTGTAAAGTGGCCAAACTTGTGACATGCAAAACATTTCACTTTGCTCATGTCCCTCTTCTTGTCAGCTTGTGAAGTATCTCCTCCACTCAAGGTTTGTTTCGCCTTTGCCTTTGCCTTCCTTGCTTGATTGGAAAGTGCAAGGTTCTCTCCATCCCCAGCCTTACGCTGTCAAATAGATAACGACTCCTCCCAAATTTCCTTCTAAGTGAAGTCACCCGATAGTCTACCTCAATCAGGGAGTTTCTCTCATGCTACAGAACTTGGCACAAAGGTATCCCATTGTTTTGTGAACCCACTCAAGGTTATCCTTTCAAGCTCTTCATCTAGCACAGCTTCCCCAACAACTCTAAGCTCGTCTTGAACTTGATGAACCCTAATGAGATACAATACCATCATGTCTAATCTATTCATCCTGGTGTTCCTTAACTTCTCCCTCAACACCATTTTTCAGTTCTCATTATCACTTTGGTATAAATTCGTCAAAGTGATCCACATCTCCTTGGCACTCTTCTTTCCTGTTGGGTGAGGGGCCACATGATCCTTCTCTGCATCCATGATGATACAACTAGTTTTCACATCCTTCAAATTATGGGTGGTCGGCGTTGTAGCATCTGTAAGGGGTGTAAGTTTTTGTAAACTCCCATAGATTGTCCTCTATGAGGATTAGCATTATGCCCCTTCCAACCAATTTTCGTACCTTAACCTAATAGAAGTCATTCTCCTAGATCAAACCCTCAACCACAAAACCCTTCAGCTGAAAAATCAAATTTGCTGTTGTTAACCCTTGTGCTACTGATTTTTCTCTTCATAGAACTTATCCTCGCTTCGATACCATGTTAATTTCTAAATACCAAGTCTCATTTATTTTTTACCTCAATTGTTTTATACCCAAAAAATATTTATGCTCAAATATTTCTGAAATTATGTAGCAGAAAATAAATAGGAAATCACTACAAGAACAATAGAATTTTTCTACCCAATAAATCTCCCTTCACTTTTATTAATTTGGAAAATTTAGCGCCTTAACCTACAGAGAAATACACAGAAATTACAGCAATTGTTTGTACCTAGAAATGGCCCACTAGAAATTTGGCCTATACCTGCAAGTCTCGGCCTCCTCTTCGTTGTATGGAAACACCCTGTAATTCTCAATCTCCTTAGCAAACTTAGCCTCCAAGTCTCAACCAAACTATAACTTGACTTCTCTCTTCAAGTTTTGTCCTGCACAAGATTTCGACCCTGTCCTTCAAGTCCTAGCCCCCTCCTTTAGATTCTCAACCTCCTCATATTTCCTCTCTAGAAAATCCTGCTGCACGCTTTTCCCATTCTCTTCAATCACTGAAGCCTCTCACTTCTTCACAATGTTGTGTCTTCGTCCTCTACCTTAGGTAATCTCTCTCTCAATTACAATGTTGTGTCTTCATCCTCTCCTGTGTTGAGAAATCAGTAAGGCAGCAAATAGGGTTGATTTTTCTTACTTGATAATTGCTTGTGAATATGTGTTGGTTTCTTATTACTTTATTATGTTACTCTTCATCAAACAATTACCAAAACATAACCCATGAAGATCACAAAAGAGACCATGAACACAAGATGTAGGCTCCAAGCCATGGCAAAACCCCACAATGGGGAAAACCCAATCAACTCTTCTCTTCTTATAGAATCAGATCAAAGTAAGAAATCTAGGACCAAAAACCAAGACCAAGACCTTCCACAAGACCCAAGTCAGCCCTCCTTTAAGCCTTTCTCAACCAAGTCAAATATAATCAAGTCAACAAAGGTCACAGCTTCTTCCAATCAGAATTTCAGCCCTGCAACTTCGCAGAATTGCCCCAGCGACTTCGCAGAGTTGGCCCAACACCTTCGCAGAAACAGAATTTCGGCCCTATAGCTCACAGAATTGCCCTAGCACTCGCGCATGTGAACAGAGAGAGACAAAATTTCAATTTTTCTTTCTTCTTAGATCTTCACTCTCTCTTCTTAGATTCTAGCTCTTTCTTCTTTGATTTTCACTTGCCTCCTTGCTCTTTCTTGCATAGAAATTGAAGTTTCCAAGTGATAACAAAATGAGGTCAAACTGCTCTCTATATATTATTATATACACATCCATGAGGTCGAAAAGCCCCTTCCAAGGCTGATTTGTCCAGGCATGGCTGACTTGGTCTTGTGGAGAACAAAGAACTGTTTTGACACAAATAAAATTCTCTTTTCTTTTTCTTTCAAAAGTCCAGATGGGACTTGACTCTAGTACAATAGATTGACTCATGACAAATATTCTTTTGACTCAATAAACCCTAGAAGCATGAAGAACATGCTTGTCTAGTGAAAAAATAATAATAATAATAATTTATTTTTCTTCGTTTGTTTTTACATGAAATATACAATGACACAAGTACAGTGATAACTATGAAGACCGAACTTAGTTACATTTTGCAACATCTCGTAGGTTCCTTTTCTAATTTCTCATTGAACCAAATCCCTTATCTCCAAAATGATAGACGGCTAGGGTTAAATCCTAATCCACTTAGATCAACGGTGGAGATTAGATTTAAGTCACTTAAATAATTAAATTATTTATTCTTAGAAACTTTTACCAAATAGCCAATATTAATTAATTTGTTTTTCCTAAGTTAAAACTTGGAAAAGAAATCATAATACTTGCTCCTCTCAAACAAGCACCTAAAGAGGACTCTCTCCTGCATGCTAGACACTCAGCCTATGCAGAAGACCTTCCAATGCTACAAACATCAACAGACTTTGAGCACATCTAGCACTCAGTGCCAGGCAATAATGGGGAATATCAAGTAAATGATCCAATGTTTTAAGAAAATCGCAATCTCCCATGTCTACGGGGAACTAACACTGAGACTGACTTGCTAACCAAGGGAGCAGCATTAATAGACCCAGTCATTTTGCACATAGAAACATGT
Source organism: Pinus taeda (assembly GCA_000404065.3). Lineage (NCBI taxonomy): Eukaryota > Viridiplantae > Streptophyta > Pinopsida > Pinales > Pinaceae > Pinus > Pinus taeda. The sequence continues at coordinate 166,179 of APFE030507794.1, read as the reverse complement.
GATGGGAGGAACTGCTCCACACTAACCACAATCCTTTTTTGAGTCCAAAGAAAGGTACAGTATTTTCTTAACCAACACTCCCAATCACATTTCTACAGAACTGTTTTGAATTGTATTGACCATAATGACTTGTTGCATAGTGGATCTCTTGCTGAAATAAGTTGTTTCATTAAGAGCGCAATGATAGAAATCAACAATAAAAGCATAGAAGGTTGGGGGCACCCGCACACACAGCTAAAAGTGGATGGAACCTGCAGACCCAAAACTGGAGGAAGACTTCTCCAAAGAAACATATTGATTATATTTATAAAAGATATAAGTTACAAGAGAGTGGGGAACCCTTATTTATAACAAAATAGAGAAACCCTAACTTAAAGGCTAAGTTACCAATAAAAGTGATAGTCGTTACATAAAAATGGCCTTTTAGTTAAGTTGATAGAAAAGGATATGAATACAGATACAACTACAACAACAGAAAACTGAACATTTTTGAAACGACATAACTAGGAAACAACATATAAAATATGTCATGATAAAGTTTGGTCTCAGGTAGACATCTATCCCGGCTCTGTAGTAAAAAATACAAGAACAAGTATATCATTACCTGTTTTTTATACTAAAATCCTGTTAGTGCATAAAAAATTAAAACTTTGTTGAATTGTTATTATCTTAATTCTAAATGGAGCACGCTAATATGCAACCCAGTCCAGGAGTTTCAAACATTCTGCATAAATAAAATAGTGAGGTTGAAAATCTAAAGTCGTTGAATCCAGCGGCATGGCTATATCAATAGTGACAGGTTATCAAAGCATGAGATTAACTTGTGGGTTTAAGTAGTCTCTCATTGAGAACATCATATGCATGATTTGGAGTGTATTATTTAGTGAGTTTATGTTAGAACTACAGGCAACCTGTTGAAAACAAAGGGCAAACAGAATGATCTCATATGAGATCCAGATGCAAATGTGTATCCTAGTTGGATCCTATCTGAGTTGTAGCTGGAAACTAGATGTCCCCAAATCCAACACAAGGATCCACAGATCATGAGACCTACCTAGACAGATCCTGTAACTCTGAGAATTTTAAGCCATGTTTACATGGTAATCCAAAAGTTGGTGGGCTGGGTCAATGGTAGTGGTTGGAAAACTATAGTCTTTATGTTGTTGACCTTGTTCTCATGCGATATGTTGAACTAAGCTTACCAGTTAGGTGGAGGTCATTGGAGATTCCATCTATTCATTGGTTTCTGTGAAGACCACACATTTATGGAGTAACTACCTCACCCCTTCGGCTAAGGGGGAGGAACAAGTATAAAGAGAAGGTTTGGAGCTTAAGAAAGACATCTATTGTAGAGTTTTTGGGTAATCTGGGCATGAATTGATGAGCATACCTTCTCAAGAAAGCTTAACATTAAGACTAGTTTTACCTTGGTTTACATTTGATGTTCAAACTGTTGTTCTAAACTTTCACCAAGTTGTATTTTAGATATATATATCTTCTTTATTTATTTTACTATTGATGTTTTACTGTGTCAATATAATGGAATTTATTGTGCTATGAATTGTGGAATCTATTGCTGCAGACTGGGTCCCACTTATTTCGTTATTTCAATAAGATGGTTTGTAATCAGGTTGTTTTTGGGTTTATATCATGCAAGTTCATAGCATGCCTCTATGGGAAATCATTGACGCCAGGTGGAAGGTTAGTTGCATTTGCCTTTGCATACTGCTTGGTACTTTCTAAACCTAGCCTTCTTTTATGATGGAAACTTTTGTTCAGATGGGGAGGTGATGAGAGACCTGTTTGAGCGCATTGACAAGGTTTTCCCTGGTGAAGAAACTCAAAACATTCTCATTTCACAGTTTTGAGATGACAAGGCCCCAAAGTGATTGTTTTCCTATGTTGGGGCAATCAAAGCAATAAAGACTGTTACTAATTACCTTCACTTATTCCTTAAATTTTCAATTTTTGATTATTTATTCATTTTGATTTTTGAATTCTGAATCATGAGGATTCAAAATTTATAGATATAAACTCTATGTAATATAGAATATTGTGTATGCTAGGTGTATGGTAGTTAAATTTTGTATGTGGTATCACGACATCATCTATGTAGTTTGGACTCTGAGAATTTGATCATTCGTATTTTGAACAAATTGTAAAATTACACCTTAATGAGAAACTTCTATCTTATCAAATTTTGTGTTTCTCTGTATTTGTCCATTCAAAACCATACTCCTGTTTTCCGGAATAGGAATTTCTTTGATCACCACCGCGTAATCTCCAAATTCGTGCAAATGCAATCTAGCCTATATGATCAATGAATTTGGTGAGGAGTTCAATTCCAATAAAAACACAAAACCATGACCACGTTACCTCCATTATATGGAACAAGTGATGAGTTAATTGACCTAATACAGAAAGAAACTGTAATGAAAATTCGAGTAAGCAATGAAATAATGAGAGTAATGGGTGTTTCAGTGATATAAGTAATTATACTTACCACGCAGGCGATGACATTGAGCAGCAAGAGATGTCGATGAGTGAGATTCAAAGTGACAAGGGAGGTGGGAGGGATTGGAGAGGGATTGCCCACTGTTGAAACGAGAGACGAAGAAGGTTGCGGAATGTCTCTGGAAACACTCACTGTGCTCGCAAAGGGACTCGAACTCCGAAACTGAACCTGTTGCACCTGGGGTTGGTTCATGATCCCCATAGTTCTTGGTATGGAAGAGGGCGACCAGGTGGTTAACCTGGGAAGGGAAGGATTGCATCTCCCGGACAGATTGATGATGAAAGCCATCATTATTTTTATTCTTCCTTACATTGAATGCACCCCTGCTAAGTCAAATGCTCTGTAGCTCTGCTAATTTCGCCACACGCACTTGGCAAGGCCCGTAACATACGAGTTTCGACGATATATTATAATGGAGACGTGTCAAGAAATATGGTGTACTATTTGGAAATATGGGGAAATCTGCCTGTGTGATCATATGAAACAAAGCAACCATCACACAAAGCAACCATAATTTTTTGTTCAAGAAGTGCTTGGGCTTTAACCAAGTGCGCTAGGCGTAGTTACACGGAAGTTGATTGAGCCTTGACTAACTCATAAGGTTGTGGTCTATCTCATCTCATCTAAATGATCGATTAAAAAATGAATAAAACATGTTGTAAATATTCCACGGATTTGCACAAGTATTTTAGGATGCATGCACCTAAAACATGCCATCTAAGTCAAAATAACATGTGCTTGAAATTAGTGCCCATCACAAACAAATTTTGATAGTCAAAGACACATTGTGTGAAGGAAGGGAATTTTTAAAATAACACCCTTTTTTAGTCCCTGCCATCTGGCAATGGCCAGGGACTATAGCAATCAGTTAGCGATGTTAAGTAATTAGTTTAACCTGCTTATTACTCCCTGCCATCACTTATAACTAAACTTTTTATTCACATATCGTTTCATCATATTATTTGGCCTCTTTCCGAGGCGGAGAGGCCAAAAGCATATTATATGAACTTATTTGGAAATCTATTTCGGAAACATGTTTCACTATGTAAACTAATGCTAGCATTAGTTTCACACTTTAACAAATATTAAATGCTATAATGGATATAAGCTAAAGCAAGTTTCCAAGTTGTAGGTTACAGGTGGTGCATGCATGTTGTTGTTGAGGTGCCAATGGTTGAAGTTGGCAGCTGGTGCATACGACGGGCGGTGATGCCACAATTCAATAACAGTACAGCTTCCGACATGCGTGGAAATTGATGGCTTCAATAACAGGAACCGCTTCTGCCATGCCTGCAAGTTGATGGCAAGCTGATGCATGGAAGTTGATGGCTTCAATAACAGGACCCGCTTTTGCCATGCCTGCAAGTTGATGGCAAGTTGATGGTAGATTGCAGCAGCTAATAAATGTCAGAAAAGCTCTGGTAGATGCCAGATTTTAATTAGAAAATCCATTGCATGCTTATAATCTTTGTTGCAATCTTTGTTGTAGGCTCTTTTTTGCAGAGGCATTCTTTTGTCGCTGGAGGCATTGTTGCAAGCTTCAGCACCCCTATCTTTGTTGCAGGCTCTTTTTTTGCAGGTTTTTTTTGGTAGAGGCATTCTTTTATTGCTGCAGGCATTGAGTTATCACAATCAAGGTATGCTCATCTTTTTTATATATAAATTATATATAAAAGATAATATTATAAGCTAATGATTCATGAAGAGTAATACCTGTCTTCCAGCAACATTTGCAGATTCTGTCCTTGACTGCTTTGTTCATTCCCGGAAAACTCTCAACCTCTGGCTTCAGAGAAAGGCTTTAGCAAATCAGCGCTACGATCAATCATGAAGGCATCTGAGCTAGAAGCTAAGGCGGTTGACTAAGTTACTTCTCCAGATTGAGTCGCTTTTCTTTTCAGCTTTTTTCTGTTTATGATGAATTCTTTTTCTGTACAGTTGAAGAAGATGATAACTGCATCGATTACATTCCGGGTGTTCCAGCGATGAGTCCAACTGATCTCCCATATTTTCTCCAAGCAACAGAGATGTCAAACTTTATGCTCCATGTTATATTTTTGTCTTTCCAATGCGTTCGGGAAGCGGACTGGGTAATCTGCACGCACAGGCTGCAAAAACTGTAATTATTTACTTAATTTGAGTGACAAGAATAAAGAGACATACTGCAAAGAGGAAAAGAGAGAGCCCTGGTAAGCGAAGAAATTAACATGCAGAGGGTACAAAATAGAATTTATCTGAGTCTGAAATTAAAACAAAAACAAAACTTGCGGAAATGTATTCAAATGTTGCTGCTTAACAGGTGGGAAAAATGACCTGGGAAATATCACTCGAAACAAATTCCATGGCTGCCTGCCTTCTGCTCCGCCAATCCCTGCGCAATCCACCCATGCCTTTTCACACTGCCTGTGAAAATCTGTTGCTAATGTTCCATTTCTTGACAGGAAAGAGCAGGAACAGAAGATGAGCTGCAACGGCTGTAGAGTCCTGCGCAAAGGCTGCAGCGAAAATTGCATTCTCAGGCAATCCCTCCAGTGGATCGAAAGCCCACAATCGCAGGCCCACGCTACCGTCTTTGTCACAAAGTTCTTCGGCCGTGCAGGTCTCATGACATTCATCGCTGCAGTCTCAGAGCCAGAAAGGCCCGGTACGGTAATTAGTTTTCCCGTCTTGTGTCGAATTTTTTTTCCCTATTTTGCCGTTACTTATGAATATATATATTTTGCTCTGCCGGGCTGATGAAGCTTGGAGGCTGTTGGCGGAGGAGGGCTGCAGGATGTTCAAGCCTGCGTTGGCCTGCACATGGTGCCAGGTGCATTCCCATTTTCTTGAGGGCTTTCTTGGCAGAGTCACACATGATCTCAATGACCTGCTTCAATCTCTCGGCCTTGCCCACATATACATTGGGCAAACCCCGCAATAAGGCATTGAATACAGTTGTGGATTTGGCTATCTCAAACCATGCTCTGATCATAATTCCCTGCAGGGAATCCACCAATGTGCTCCCATCTTGATTTGTAGAGGCCTGCATTGTAGCTCAGTCCACGCAAATAATTCATCACACACTGCCTTAACCAACTTTTCTGGTCAATAACCTGATGTTTATTCACATTGGAAATTTGAACTTCGTTTTGATTTATCTCAAGAGCCCTAACTGCCTCCTTGCGCAGGAGAAACTCAACTGGGTTGTTAATGCTGGACAAGAACAGGCCTTCTCACTGACTACAACATGCTAGCAAGTAGATTCATTGTGATATATGCAGGGAACCAACACGTGTAATGCATGCAGGTGGTAATACGGTGTTCTATTCGATTAAGACTTCTTTGACCGGACGCGTATCATTCCCATTGATTCAGAATTTAACAGAATCAATCACGCTAAAATGTTATTATCATGTTTTCTAAAACAAAATAAACAAGAAGATACACTTCGAACTTTCGTACACAACTTCACATAATGTTAACATTCATCCAAATAATGTGAATTACTTTTAAATAAAAAATATCTGATCACTTGCGTTGGCAGGAGATTTTAATGTAATGTTGGCAAGGATGCTAAAAGGATAATTATAATTTCTTCGAATCTTTGGCATAATACTAGCATTTGCATGTAAAAATGGCAAAGATTTAGAGTAAAAATGGCAAAGATTAATTAAACAAGCTACTCATTGAAACATTTTCTTTCATGCTTCAGAGACATTTTCTTTCATGCTCCTTTTAAAAATTAAATAAAAAATAAAAGAAGAAATTATTAAATTCGGACTTTGGAATACTGTGCCAAATACTGACATTCGCATTTATGGCAAGGATTCAACTGCATCTGGCTCTGCCACTGATGGATCATATGCTGCTCTAATACTGTGCCAAATACTGACATTCGCATTTATGGCAAGGATTCAACTGCATCTGGCTCTGCCACTGATGGATCATATGCTGCTCTAGCCTCTACTGCTAGCTCTGGCTATGGTATAAGAGTCCAGCTGGCTTTCATTGGCTATGGGTATGCTACTGAAGCCCCTGCTACTCGCTGCTAGATCAAAAGTAGAATAAAGGGCTAAGACAGGTGGCTTAGATGGCTCTTTGTTGAGCATTGATGGCTGGACTTCTACCCCCATTGACCGCTGATGACATACTTGTATTTCCATTGAAATTTTGTATTTCAACTCTTTCTACCATCCCATCCAAATTTGGTGGAATTATATAGGTTGCATTGTGCTCTAGAATTCTGGGTTTTGCACCCACGATTGCCTCTAACCCTTTTGAAGTCACATGTCACACAGCGCCCAAACGTGTTCTGGCTTGCCATAGATTCTGCAGAAACTCCCCTTAATCCTACCAGCTCCTTATCAAATTGCAATGTAGCCTTCCCAACCAGGTCCCATAATGCAAATAACTGGGATCATGGTTATGACCAGCAAATTCAAAATTACTTTTTTGAACTAAGTAGTCATTCAAGAACTAAGTAAATACTAAGCTCCAGTTTCTGAAACAATTGGACAGTCATATCAGCGAGCCATACTTCTGTTATTAAACCTTATGCCCGTTCATAAAACAATTTATTGTACCATAAATGTTGCGTCTACTGTTGCTGGAACTACTGGTTCAGGGTCAGCCATAGGAACTACTGCATCCGGCTCTACCACTGATGGATCATATGCTGCTCTAGCCTCTGCTGCTAGCTCTGGCTATGGTATAAGAGTTTAGCTGGCTTTTACTGGCTAATAGGGTATGCTACTGAAGCCCCTGCTGCTGGCTGCTAGATCAAAAGTAGAATAAAGGGTTAAGACAGGTGGCTTAGATGGCTCTCTGTTGAGCATTGATGGCTGGACTTCTACCCCCATTGACCGCTGATGACATACTTGTATTTCCATTGAAATTTTGTATTTCAACTCTTCCTACCATCCCGTCCAAATTTGGTGGAATTATATAGGTTGCATTGTGATTTAGAATTCTGGGTTTTGCACCCACGATTGCCTCTAACCCTTTTGAAGTCACATGTCACACAGCGCCCAAATGTGTTTTGGCTTGCCATAGATTCTACAGAAACTCCCCTTAATCCTACTAGCTCCTTATCAAATTGCAATGTAGCCTTCCCAACTAGGTCCCATAATGCAAATAACTGGGATCATGGCTATGACTAGCAATGCTTTGTTCGGATTGATAAGACAGGTGGCTTAGATGGCTCTCTGGCTGGTAGTGGCTGGAACAACTAGGTAGGGACTAGCTGCCATACAGCCTGTCTTGTTTATTTACAATTCCATAATTTATTTTATAACTCAAATCAATCTATGAAAATCACACACAATAATTTTATATTAAAAATAATTGAAAACATTTATATTAAAAAGATAAAAAAAAAAGTAAAACTATTTTAAATTTATACCTAATTTTAAATTTATACCTATTAAATATTTAGAGACCATTTTTTCTTATTATTTGATAAATGATGGATTTACATTAATTTATTTAAATGATCTATTATCATAATAATCCAAAATCAATTGCTATTATTTGTTTAAAAATCATATCTAAAATATTATTATTACTTATTTAATTTAGAATTTAAAAATAATTTATATTGATTTATTTAAATTATATTTGTCATAATCATTTTAAAAACATTATTATGTTGTTAAAGAATAATTTTTAGGTGATTTGTAGGGATTTAATCTCCATTAAATATTCTAAAATATTCTTGGTAGAATTCACAACTCAAAGGTTGAGATTTAACTCCAAAATAGTTGTCTTTTTTGCCCTTTTAATTAAATTAATTAATTAAAAAGGTCATATGAAATGAGTTATGATTTATTGGGCATGTGGTATTGATAGGTCATGGTTTTGGCCCATGGTATTATAACAAAGCCTATTTATAGTTTAAGATTCTCTAGCTAAAATGGGGTGAATCTCCATGATTAAGAATATTGTCACATGTTTTTTTAAATGTATATATGTTTAACTTATCCCTTAGTGTATCTACTATATGTTTTCAAGTTTTTCTTGGAATATTTTTTAGTCTAATTTTCCCAAAATCTAGTAGGGATTTTTCTTGCAATCACAAGTTTGAGTTGTGAACTCTCCAGAATCCAAGTGGGGGGTTTTCAGGGTGTTGATCCATATTTATAGTCATAAATTCATTTTAAACAAAAAAAAAATATCACAATCCAAAATAGACACCCCTATATGGCTACATTTTTTACTAGCACAAAAATATAAATTAAATAATAATAATGAAGTAAGTGTCAAAATCTACCAACCATTTACACGCAGAATCCAAAATTGTGTATATGTCTACATTTTTTACTAGCACAACCATGTGAATTAAATAGTTGGTAAATATCAATATGCATCAATCCAATCAATCCAAAATAGACACGTCTATGAGAATAATTAGTGCATCCATGTAAATTAAATGGTTGGTAGAGGTGGATAAGAATCCATCCATCATAAGCATCAAAACATGTACTTCATTATACATAATCCATAATAAGCATCAGAACATGTACTTCATTATATATATGGCGTTGCTAAAATAAAATAAAATAAAGATCATAAAAACTAAATTATTATTGTCATTTTCCAAGACGAAACATAGGGGGGAGGGGGTAGTTGTCACCTTCCCCTTCCCACTTGGTGAAAAGAGTGGGGGATGTGGCAACACACCCCCATGATGGTCTTATTAACACTGTGCTAGAGCATGTCATCCATCATTCAGATTAACATGTAGTTACACTTCAATGGTCATTCAATTGTTTGCTCGTGCTATCCAGTAGAGGCAACATTTATCCATGGCTTGGAGACTTTATGCTTGGTTTAAATTTAACATTATTTTTCTCAATAGTAATTATAAATGGGCTTAGGAGACAACTGAGACTTGTAACATTTCTACCTGTAGCTTATCTCCACCTGGTTCTTTGACGCTCTAGTATGGGAAACATCATTTCCCTAGTTGGACTTATGTTATATTTAGGAAGGTGTTCAGTCTCAGTTTCAATTACAGCACAATGCGGAAGGTATATTTCTTCCCCATTGTCATTTTTTTTCCTTTCTTAGGGCCTTTATTCTATAGGCTGGTAAAGTTCCAATTCACTCTTGAGCTTGGGGTTTTCTTCTCTTTATGACCTCCTTTGCATCTCAGTAATTAGCCCTCGAGAATTCTCTTGTTTGCCACCTCTAGATTTTAGCTCTTTCTCTCACCCCTCAAACTCCTTTTACCCTTCATTTACTCCCTTTTCTTGCACCCATGTCCCACCTCAAGGCTCCATTGGTGAGTCCTCCCTATGCCCTTCATAGTTGGCCATCGACATTTCCTTGCAGTTATCTGCCCTCTCAATAATATGTGCAACTGGAAGCTCCCCATGGTGGTCATTCCCTCTATCTTGTCCTCCCTTCTCGTGTTCCTATGTTGTGGCATCCCCTTAGATACAACATAACCTCCTTCTTCCCATATTTGGTGTTCGTCTCTTTTATATTTTCTATCCCTTTTCCATTCCTCACTAGTGAGCCCGGGTGCACAAGGGAGTTGCCTGTTATCTAGAGAGAGCCTACAAGGGTAGTAAACGCATGCATTGTCGCTAGGAGGAAGTAACCTCATTATCAAGACCTCACTCCAGGACCCATCCAGGAAGCAATCCCCCATGCTGAGGGAGAAGGATCCTCTCATAGACTTCATCTCTCGGACATGGAGGTTAGACTAGCAGAGTTGGCATGTTGGGTACCTAATACCAGTCACACTCAGTGTAGATTTAATCAATACATGTAGACATTCAACCTCTTCTAGCACATGAAATTCCTCCTAGGCAAAGTTCTTTTGGACCAACATGAGCATTGAGCATACATTATCGAATCCCCTGAGCATTTTCACTAGCATATGAAGGACCTGGACTAATAGATGGAGCTCATATAGTAGAATCTTAGAATACCTCCCTCAATGGGGGACATAGCCAAAGATAATAAGGGTCCCATACAAGTCATTGCTATTGACTCAAACCCATATGCTTGATTGTATATCATGGTCTTACTATATTAGTTTCTTTCCTACTATTTACTTTTAGCCAGTTAGGAACAATACTATTTATTGTATGATTTTTTATCATTCCACCACTCAGTTATGTTGTACCTCTCTTAGAAGGAAGTTCATTTTTTGTTTTGGATGGGTGTCCCCTATAAGAGACTGACCTAAGACTTTCAATAATATTATGTAACACCCAGTTTTGAAGGTAATATAATTTACCATATAAAAAATATCATTATTATTATTATTTATAAGAAATAAATTAATCTATAAGTTCTTAACCATGGAGATTCTTAATTTGTAAATAGGGTTTGTTGCAATATTATGGGCCAATACCATGTCATATCAACACCACATGCCGAAAAAGCCATCACTCACTTCATATGACACTTGTTCATATGATATTTTTTTTCAAATAATCAATTTAATTAAAAGGAAAAAAAGTGGATAACTACTTTGGAGATAAATCTCAAACTTTGATTTGTGTATACTACTATGAATATTCTACAATATTTTGTGGAGGTTAGATCTCCACCACCCACTGAATAATTATTCTGTCTAGAGGTGTTCTCTAGCCCAATATGGAAGAGATTTTTTTATTTCATGTCTTGTCCTGTTATGGAAAAAATTGTTCTCTATCAAATTACATAAAAATGTAATTAAAAATTAAAATAAAATTGAGGTGTTTTGGTGGTTTTTGGGCTCTAGTTTTTGAAAACCCATGGTTTTCCCCCATGAATTTTCCATTTTCAATGAGAATATTCCCAAGAAGTAGCTTAACATTGTTATGTGGAATTTTGCATCTACGGATAAACACAATTTCCCTAGGTGGGTAGCTACACCTAGAACAACAGATTTAAAGTGCTTAACCTTTTACTATATAAGATAAATAAGACAAGGGACCTACTTATTATCTTTCACTTTCCCTTTTTCTCCTTTCTTTGGCTCTTGTCACACCTTCTCGAACTTAATCCGCTTGACAAGTACCTACAATCATAAACAGAGGACAAAAACCAATCAAAGCAAGAGATCTATCTACTATAAGCAAATGCAATCGAAAGCATTTACACATACAATCATCACACATAAAGACACGAATATGGGAAAAGGTGTGAACAACTTTATTAAGTAGAAGGAAGAATTACAACCATGAAGTCGGATCCATTGCCACTCTCCCAGCTTGGGTTCCAACTAACAACATATCAAAATCACAACGCTCTGGCAACATAACAATACTTGCTTACAATCTCAAACCTCATGCCAACAATATCTCTTTATAAATTCTCAAAGTCCATCCCCTGATCACTTAGATGAGTGCTCAATTTATAGGAAAATGGAGGAGGTTTGGTCATAAATGAGGGTATTGAATGGCCTTCCAAACTTAGAGTAGTTTCCATGGAGGAAGGGATGAGAGGATAGGAGGTTACTTAACTCATTCCCTATCCAATTTCAAGCTCATAGGAGATGATAAGTGTGGGAATATTCTAGATGGCTCCATAAGATAAGAATATTCCCATAACCCTATGATGATTTCACTCAATCTTGCCCAATGCAGGTCAAAGTGGGCCTAAGTGCTCTAGAAAGCACCCTGACATGGGCCTACCTGCACTGAAGTGCACTTACCCCTGACCAAGGCTATGGTGGTCCCTCAAAGAGGCATTTCTAGAGGGCTTCAGGCCAAGAAACTCTCAGGAAAGGAGGCATTCAAAGTGATGACTTGTCTAGGCATGTAGCAACTGAATTAGGGTTTGATGAGCCCTAATAGTATTGATCTGAATGATGGGAGTGATGTGCCCAAATGAATCTATAACAGCTGCCCCCTAAAGAATGAAGTTGAAAATGTTAATGTCGAGTGATATGATTTATGATGTGATGAGGAGGTTCCGAATTGGATGGTGACCTACATCAATTACAATACATAATATCATGATATTTTGATTTTTCTCATGAATTGTTGAGGGAAGGCATACCCATGCTCAACGTATAAAATTTCATTACAAGTACATATATAGTCGTCTACAGATATAGACCCATGATCAGATGACGATCAATGTAAAGCCGGTGTACAGATGATTTGGTACTTTTCTAAAATCGCAGTCTGGGTGGATGAAACTAGATCCATGGTCTTCTATCTCGTTTAATTGTTCGCTCAAGTATGATTCTAACCATGTGAATATGTGATCTAAAGTCGAACATGGGAAGACACCATCTAATCACTAGCCAATGATGTAAGCCGTTAGTAAACATGAGAGAAATCACCGATAATGATAATGATCCTTAAGGTACTGCAATAAATTCTACATGGTGTGAATGGATGTTTTGATGTCGAACACCATACAAGTCTTTCGGTCGAAGGTCAGTGATGTCAACCTATCGCCAAAAGCGAGAAACTTGCCATTGATGTATGTAAGCCTCAAGGTACTGGAAGGGTGTTTGTAAGTCAACTTCTTAGATAATGTGTTGATGTCGACAAGAAGTGACTCATTGTAGGAGGGCCTTGATGTATCCCACATCAACGACACGAAACGAGTGTATTGATTTTTAGAGACGGAATGTGACTGACAACACAAGGTTCAGGACTGGTGGTCATGAAAATGAAGGTTTATGAGTATTGCAAAGGATGAATTTTTGACTGAGTGCATTTTCATGAGTATTGCAAAGGATGAATTTTTGACTGAGTGACTTCTCTTGAACATGTCAGCGACACTGAATGAATTGGTAGCATTGACCCAAAACCAAAGAAATGGATGGTATGATAGACCAAGGTATGATGACCATCAAGCAGATAACCCAACCCATGTAGTCACAGTGATGAAGTGAAAGTTTCATGTTCAAGAGCGACCTGCTACCATAAAGTGGTTTACCCCTTTTCCCAGTTTCCCCAGTCATTTCTAACCAATACCTCTTTATTTTTTATCAAGCTTGAGGAGGAGAACATATTCTTGTTGTATAATTACAACCTTCGAGTGAATCCATCACTATGTGATGTTTTAACAGGTCTAGCGAAGGTGAAATTCGGTCTTGTCATGATGGACAAGTTTGTCGCTATTTGATGTTTTAACGAGTCTAACGACAATGATAACTCAGTACTTTTCATGTTTAGAGAGTTTGAAAAGGGACGAAAATAAAACTCCGCAAGTTCTTTTTCATAAATTTGTCTCTCAAGTCCGAAAAAGCATAAAACAATACAAGAGAGAACCTATTGACCATGTTCAATCAACGTATTCCCTTTTCGTAAATAATCTATCTCAGTCTGGAAAAGGGTTAAACTTACAATGAGTAGATGTCATTTCCAATCTGTTAACAAGCTAAAAAGGATAAGCGCTCATCAATATTTTCATCTTTCAAGAGTCTAAAAAGAGCTTAAAGAGGACTCCAAGGGGGTTCCTTTTTTGATGTTTAAGAGAACTCAAAAAAGAAATAAAAGTATGCTTTGTGGTCAAAGTACAATTCACGATTGTGCACATCAAATTCTGTAATTCATCTACAAATATGTTCAAAAAAACACCAAATAGATCAAACATACCTATTTAATTGGTAAAAAATAGGTAAATACTAAAGTTCACTCATTTAATGATCATGAAATAAACATAAAAACAAGAATTTACCATGTTATTTTCACCATTTTATATTTACCATTCAGTTTGTGCTCAGAACCTGTTTTTTACCTCAACCTTTAGTAGCTGATTGCGAGAGATTTTGTAGATCATTTCTCATGCCGTCCACACTAGGTAGGAGATCTACCCCTCCTCTTTCTTTTCATGTCATTATTTTACAGTTTCATGCAAGTATTTAGGGTTTTTAGGGCCCCTAGGGTTAGAATACTTCGCTCTAGGATTGCCGCAGGCTTTCATGTTAAAAACTGCACTAGGGAGCACCAGACAGAAGAGTAGTTGCATTGCAGCACACTGTCTCCTTGCCTGGGCTATGCTGGGCGAGTTTCACAAACTTGTTTCACCTGTTTGGCCTAAAATTTCTCTAGTTTTTTGCATGAAAAGGATCCTAACTAAGCTTATGGTTTGATTTCAAGATTTCATCAGATCAGAATGTCTAATATTTGGCAATAAAGAGAGCATGAAGAACAAGACATGGTTGCCCTAAATGATCCGAGTACAGTTGAGGCCCTCAGAGACTGTATACTTCAGGTTGTTTGGGATGAGGCAACAATCAAAACTATTGCAGTTCCTAGTTCATGCATGGGATCCAATGGATCAGGCTTTTCACATAAGGGAAAAATTGGTCCCTATTATGATCGATGATGTTTACTTTCTTACAGGGTTATCGAGACGTGGTGCCCCCATTTCTCTTTCAGGTTATTCCCATGGAGGGGAATCAGTGAGGGACTATGTTCAACAATTCTATCAGCCAGGTACACAACCTAGCAAGGACGGAAAGTTAATCATCAAAGATATTCGTGATTTGACTTTGAGAACAATCCTTTTCACCATTGAAAAGTTGGCAAGCAGTGTGACACTTCATCTGGCGAACAGATCATACATGTAGTATGCACTTGAGTTTCTTGAGCCAACTTTATTCAACTGGTGTGAGGCAGTACTTTCTTCATTGAAAGAGCAGCTGACAAAGGTAAAGAGCAGTAATACCAATAATTTTAGCTATAGATCACTCTTAATTGGTTTTACCTTAGAGAGAATTCCATTGATGCAACCTCAGCATGTAACACTGGGTCTAGCTGGTCCTGGAGATCCATGGATATAGAGGTGGGTTGAATTCATGGCTAGACATGTTGGTCAATCATCGATTGCATTTTCTACTGCATTATTCAATTGGCTTGATCTTCAACACATTGTCATCGAGGAGCATCCATACGCAGGGATGGATTTTCATGGAGATCCAGAGTTGAGTTTACCAATGGGCACTCAATAGGTAAATTGTTTTTTGACCAAATGTTTTTTAATTTTTAAGTTTCTACATGTTTTTGTGTTTTGATGTTTCCAAGACTAAACTAAAATCATTCTCATGCATACATATGTTGGTATTGTTCAACCTATGAGACACCAATAGGAGGCAGGTGGACCAACGCGGAGAAATCTTGGGAGAGAAGTTCTCTAGGGTTTGGATTTGGTCGAGACACTAGCAGAGTTGTAGAATCATGTAGAGGGATTAACCCTCGATATTTTGGATGTCTAGATCGAGGAGTTACCTATGGGGCTGCAGCGCCATACTATTGGTGTTCCTAGCCGTTGGATGTGGCTCTTACGCATGATAGCTCATGCTGTCAACTATTATCATGAGCATTGCTAGGTCTACTTAGGATGATTTTTGCATGCATTTTGAGTTTTTAAGTCAGATGACCAAAAATATCTTGGATACAAAGTTTGTAAAAACTTTAAAACATATATCTATGTTTTTATATATGGTTATGTGGAGTCCTATTCAACTAATGATGTGAATTGAAAATTTACTTTTACATGTGTTGTAAATGTCTGTTTAACACATAGTTTGCTAATGAATCGGTTAATACGTTAAATTTTTTGGAAATATGTTGATATTGAATGTACTCAAAATGTATTTCCAAAATATGAACTCTAAGGAACATATGAAGAATCGTTGTGTTTCAAATGGTACAAACATTTGTTAGTTGTAGTACGACGAGTTGTGAGTCTAGCCTAATGATGATTTGGCAAATTCCAAGTGAAATGGCATCAGAGAGAAGTTCAATCAATGCACTATACTCAGTGATATTGTTCGTAGAACGACTGATACAAATCCCTTAAAAACTCACTAACTCGCCACTGGGAGCAAAAATGGCCCATGTTGCAGATAATAGTTTCTGCGTACTACGACTAGCACCATCATTGTAACCAACAAATGGTTCCAAAAATTTCGACATATGCAACAAATGAAAAGTGGATTACTTAACCACATAAAAAATCTAAAAGACACATTGACACACACACATGCAATTAAAGCATATATACAATGATTTTACTACACTCAATTAAGCATAGTAAAATTTGAGATACAACTCGTTTCGGGGCTGTGACAATAAAATTCCATCATAATCCACAAACTTGTAGGCACCTTTTTCCAAAACACACTTGACAATATAAGGACCCATCCATAGTGGTTCAAACTTTCTTTCTTCTAGTTTATCAATTTCCTAATCATAAAGAAAGACTAGGTCTCCTTTCTGTTATAGACATTTTTGGGCACTGCAACCCCTATCATAAATGTCCACAAACTGAGGGCTCTTAAGTACCTAAAAGTGTTGCTTCACTACCTAACGGAACAAGGTCAGCTAATTATATCATCTCCCAGAAGTTCTCCATAAAAAATTGCTTAGAACTGGTCAAAACTGGACCATACAGAATGCCCAGTGTAGAGGGTGCGATGCATATCACCTTCCCAGTGTAAAGGGTGCGATGCATACTGGATGGCCCCTCTGTAGGGTGTGATGGGAAAGAATGGACAAATGGCAAAGACAATTTGCAAGGTGGAGGATCATAGAATCTTCCAGAAACTTCCCCTCTGACACTTGTCTCTCTGATTTCGCCCAGGGATGAGTAAGAGATCATCAATCTCCAAGTGGAATCAAGAACTATCAGAGAGAGGACACTAATCAAAATCCCAAAAGCTGACTCACCCCCCTACAATCATCTATATATGGATACCTCATCACAGAGATCCAGGGGCTGGAATCTTGTATCTTGTAGAGAAGTGCTGTTGGTTTTCTGGTGAAACTTCATAGTGTTGGTGATTAAGCTTACTTGAGGGAAAAGGGCTTTCTTGCTGAGATGATGCTGGGTCAGAACAATTGGTTGTAATCCCTTGCTATTCTTGATATTAATAAAGTTATTCAAGTTTTCCTCCACATTCTTGTATGTTTGATTGTATATGCATTTGTGTGGTCAATACATATCTAGTCCTGTGTTGTTTATGAATATAGATATTTGTTCTAATATAGTATTATGCTGCTTTGATTCCACAGGTGCTCTTTGAAGTTGGGTAGACGAAGAAGAAGCGACAAAGACCTATCAGGAAGGAGAGGAACCAGGCAAGGAACCAAGCGCAAGACTAAGATTGGTGTCCTTTGTTCCACTCTTATCTATTTTTCATAAAGGAAAGTGAAAGTAGTTTTAACTTGTTTGTTTCTAAGATAGCTACCACTCTTAGTGGGAATAGCAACTCTTAGTGGACACTATTCTTGGTAACAAAATGGCAACTCCACTGGGGAGCAAATAGATTGTTTGCTAGTCTATTTTTGTTTGTTTTATAAACTTACAAATGGAGCCTGAAGTCAAGCCAACTAGCCTTCGAACCACATTTGCTATGCAAGTGCAAAGTAGATCAATGCTGCTTCAGTCTATCTTCGGGTTTTGTTTATAAATTGAGCAATCGATTTGCAAAAACTCTAATTGCCCTAAGTGGTGGCTCTAGTAACCTCCTTAGATCAACCCCTGTGATTTATATTTACTAAACATCACTTACTCGGCCTAAATCCCTGAACTGAACTGCAAATTATGATCAAAGACTAGATAAAAGTCTAGCATTGGTACCATCACACCCTCCCTTCAAGGCAATCTATATGCATCGCACTTCCCATGTGCAGTAGGTGCGATGCATACTAGATTCCTTGTGTGATAGGTGCGATGGTCAGGGAAGGTTGATTTTACCTTCAGACTTTGGTTTTTATTCACTCTTCTCAGTTCTATTCAGGAGTTTTGATGTCTGTGGTTAGTATATCTCTGTGGAAACCCTCTTCTCTTCCATCATTCCACCTCCATTGTGCAAAGAACTGTAAGTGTTTTTTATGTATTGTGCGCCATTTTCAGTTCTCTTTTACAAAGAAGTAGCGTAATCAGACTGTCGTTTCTTGATTTGAAGTTTCACAAGTTGTCGTGCAGTCAAGAAGAGAATCCCATTTTCTTGATAGTCGATTGTACTGTTACTCTTGTATGTGATTTGAATTAGTAGTTTTTCAAGTGTCGAAAACAATTTTCATTTCGAAATCGCAAAGTGTTGTCCTTATCTTCACTTCATTTTGAAAAAGTAATTTGTTAGTATTGTCGCTTTGGAAAATAATGCAAATTTGCACTTAGCGTTCTTCTTGTCCTTCATACATTAAGAAGGTTGAAAACAAATACATGCATGTGCATTTTCATTTAGACTTCTTGGCTTGATTTAGGACAGTGCATTTAGTGTGTGCTCTGTGCTCTTTGTTGAAAGACCCTCAATTCTCTTTCTTTAGTAGATAGGATTTTCATTGCCAAAAGAAGATTAAACATTTGTTTATCATCTTAGACTGCATTTTAGGAATCGTACACACATCACACGGTGAACCTGAAAGGCAAATTTTTAAACAAGATCAACTATAAAATAAATTTAATGAATCTAAAAACACTTTGGAACCTAATGCGCAACATCTAGAAGTCTAGGCTAGAGACGTATTCCGGCGTCATAAAACCTGGTAACTATTGTTTTCATTGTTGGTTGGGTGATTCCTCCACTTTGAGACGACAAGTGACAGTACAGACTTGTGCTCCAACGTACCATCGAGTATATATTGGGAGACCACAATAGGCTATATCCTTTATCCTTAGGAAGCCGTGTATGCCACCCTATCAATCGCAATGCACTGAACACAACATTCAGGAAGATTCACTACCGTACCGTAAAAAGTATTCTGCAGTTTTGCAATTGGTTTGGTAATCCCTCTACCTAGATTTCCAGAGAAGTCTCTTTCATTCCTTTTCAGACTCATTAAAGGAAAAGGTACATCTGACACTTGTCACTTCAGGCTCATTAAAAATCGAAAGCGACTAGAGTCATCTTTTTTTTTTCTCGACTCTTAAAAATTGAAAAAACAAGTTATGTCAAAGCGTCTAAAATTTATTTTAATCAGAATAACATCACAATCTCCCTCGTAGGTCTTTAGGTTGAGAAAAATGGAGTCTACCAACCAAGGATTTCCCCTTGGAGGAAATCCTAGTCCTTTATCCTCTTGGGGAGATGTTGGTGCACCCCATATGACCACATTGTCACTTCCAGGGTTGGCAATTGGTTTTCCCGTATGGCTCTTCTCTACCTCTGTCATTCACAATACCATAATTCCTGAACAGTCAAGTCAACAACTAGGTGATACTAGAGTTACCCCACTACCTTCCACTTCGTCCATTTCTCCCTCTCCTCCTTCCTCTTTTCTTCATGAAGCTGGTAAAGCTAATGATCAAGTAACTGAGAAGAAGAAGAAGTGGAAAGAGAAAAAGAAGAAGAATGAGCCAAAAGAAAAAGGGGGCAACCATGTGTCTTCTAGCGAAAATCCTCACACCGCACCATCTAAACCTAAATCTCCATGTGTCATTTGTAAAGGAGATCACTATCATCGAGATTGTCCTTGCATCCCTCGGATCTTAAGGGACTTGTCTCCTCATTTGCACAATTCGGTGCCATCAACATCTGATGATCACGTTGAAAGTACACTGTCAACCAGTGAAAGCGAAGTATATGGAAACAAAAGGAATCGTCAATTTCCTTGTAAACTGTGTGAAGGCGATCACTTCGTTCACCGTTGTCCCTTCCTAGATGAAGCCAAAACAGTTTTGGATGACCATCCTGCTTCACTGCTGCGCCTCCCTCCTGTATATAAGAACTCTTGCCGAGTCCCCCAATGGTTGAAAATCCAACCGACACGCCGTTGTGGTTGATCGAAGCGTCTATCATTGAAAATGAACCCTCTTAATCCATACCTGTCAAAATTTCGAGGCACCAGTTGACCCGGTTTTACCTTCAGAGGGATCATCTTCGAATGATACCATCACTGAAGAGAAAGAGAACGAAACTGTTCAAATTCTTTTCGTAAACACAGACTCCAATGAACTCGGGAGAAATCTACCCATTCCTTTACCGCAGGAAGGAAGTTCATCAAAGTCGTATCCGGCCATCTATTCAATCCCACCTCCAAGCAACCTAGTCATTTCCTTCGATTGGAATCTACTAGGCAGACCCCGTTTACCAGCTACTGTACCATTCCGAATCATTGTACAAGCTTACAGAATGGTCATGGCTGGTACCATCATAGATGAAGGGGCTTCTGTGAGTATCCTTTCCTCAACTGCTTGGAAAGCACTGGGTTCGCCATCGCTTCTGCCTAAAATGAGAAATCTGATAGCCTTTGACAAAGGAACCAGTCAACCATTAGGGATCCTTCCCAATGTGCCCATTACTTTGAGAAAGAAAACCGTTCACATGAAAATGATGGTAGTCCAAGGACCCCTATATTATAATCTACTCCTTGGGCATGACTATATTTATTACATGGGAGCCGTCGTCTCCTCACTCTTTAGAGTAATGCGTTTTCCGCATGAATTCAGAGTGGTCAAGCTCGTAGACCAGATGTCATTCCACGGTTCACACATAGAAAATAGTCAAATCCCATCCCTAAATGGTATTTTCATGCAAGGAATGTCTCATCGATCTTTAGTCTGTCCACCTGATGAGCGCGAGTGATTCGGGAGGATATGGCTGAAACCCAGGGGGCATGCAACGTGGCCTGCTTCGGCAGGGAAGCTCTAGGTATAAAGTAGGTTTCCATGGAGGAAAATGACTGGTCCGACACCCATCCTTACAGGAAAAGGGAGTTAGACCAGAATAAGATTCCCTCGTCAAGGTTAGGAGGTTGGGATTTAGACCCACCCTGGTCTAGATGGACTAAGCTAGGAAGTGTTTCTATCTACGACGTGGATGGAAACTATCTTGCAAAAGTAAGAGCTTCTATATGGTAACTTGGACATTTTTCATTATACCTGGGGGCATGCAAACCTTTTTTGCATGCAAGCGAAGAGCGACCATTTATTTTTTAAATTTGTAGGTCCTCTAACCCTTTAAACTCGTAGGATTGGTCGTTTCCTAGCTTGCATAAAGAAAGGATCCTGGGAAAAGCTTTAAAAGGTGCAACCTCCATAAAAAATGGCATCTTAGATGAGGTATCCTTATTATATGACTGGCACGAGCAGTTTTTACGTGGAATTCAAGCTCGTTAAAAATAAACATAAGTATTGAGAAAATGTTTCCCCCAGAGTTTAAGCTCATTAAAAAATGAACCGATCCCCGGTAAATAACCATTGTGAATGCATTATCATCAACTTTTGAGCCTTGGTCGTGTTCTCATCATCACCTCCACTCTGTTTTAGCTGATCATTCACCTCCATTTGATTTTTTACCCCTTTCGAGGAACATCTACGAAGAGTGATTCTGTTAGCCATCAGTGTGACACTGCCGTGATTGGAAAATTCCAAACCTTACCTGGAATCAGCCGCTACCCGAAATCATCACTTGTTCCTCGGAAAACGAGTCTCCATTAAGCTCTTTTCAACTGACTCATAAAATATGAAAAGATTACCGAGCGATTAGCCTCTCCAGCTCGTTAAAGTCATCGGAAGTGCTATCCCTCCTCTAGATTTTAATCCTTTTGGACCTGAGGGATTAATACACAAAAATATCAAGCGCTTGTCTTGTTCGGCTCGTTAAAACTATCGAAAATTCATCCCTTTCGTATTATTTTATGCTTTTCGGAATAAGGGATGTATATGATGAAAAAGAATCATTGGATTTTCCTTTCCGTCCCTTTCAGACTCTCTAAAATTTGAAAAGGACTGAGCTTATCTTTGTCGTTAAATCGTTAAAACCTAATACGACAAACTTGTCAAATGGACGAAGAACGCAGTTTCACTGTTTCTAGGCTCGTTAAAACATAGTGACATGTTCGCCCGAAGGGCGAAATATAGAACAAGCATATGTTATCCTCCTCAAGCTTGACAAAAATAAAGAGGTACTGGTCAACAATGACTGGGGAAAATTGGGAAGAAAACTTGAAGAAACTTTATTGGTAGCAAGCCGCTCTTGAACATGACACTTTCTCTCCGCATCCAAGTAGGGTTGGGTTTTTCCGTTCACTGGTCATATCACCATTGGTCCGTCACACCATCCATATTTGGGGTTAACACTACCAATCCATCGTTAGTGTCACCGATATGTTCAAGAGAAGTAGCTCAGAGAATTCACCTGTGTCTCATCCGCTGCAATACATTCACGCTCCATTCTTTCATGACCACCACCATGAACCCTGTATCATCAGATCGTTTTCACCTCCAAAATTATTTGCTCCATTCCATGTCGTAGATGTGGGATTCATTAAGGCCCTCCTACAATGGGTCACTTCTTGTCAACATCAACTCATTATCTAAGAATTTGACTTAGGAACACCCCCTTTCAGTACTTTGAAGCTTGCATTACTCAATGTCAAGTTTCTCACTTTCGGCGACAGGTTTACATCAATGGCCTTCGACCGAGAGATTTTGCATGGTGTTCGACGCCAAGTCCTTTTTCACACCACACGAATTGTACCGTAGTACCTTGAGGGTCATTGTTATTATTGGTGACTCCTCTCACGCCTGTTAACAACTTACATCATTGGCTGGTAATCAGGTGATGTATTTCCATGTTCGACTCCAGAACATTTTTCACATGGATCGACTTGTACTCTGATTGAAGATGGAACAAGTTTTGAAGACCCCGGATCTAGTTTCATCCATCCGGGTTGCGATATATTCAGGAATATAAAGACATCAAATGTACATCATTTCCGAATAGATGATCATCCAAATCAAAGGATGATGACTCTGTCCGAATCATCAGCTTGCTACACAAGAGGTTGTGTGTCCTATGTACATGAAAGTGAATTTATAAAGTTGAGCATGGGAATGCCCGCCTCAACTAGATCATGAAAGATATTATGAAGATAATGTATTGTATTGTATTTTATTACAGGTCACCTCCAAAATCGAAAAAACTTCGGATCCTGATGGTAAAGCATTTCACCCGACATCAAAAGATTAATGACCTCATGCTTTAGGGGGCAACTGTTATAGACATTTTTGGGCACTGCAACCCCAATCATAAATGTCCATAAACAAAGGGCTCCTAAGTCCCTAAAAGTGTTTCTTCACTACCTAAAGGAACATGGACAGTTTATTACATCATCTCCCAGAAGTTCTCCACAGAAAACTGCTTAGAAATGGTCAAAACTGGACCATACTGAATGCCCAGTGCAGAGGGTGCGATGCATATCATCTTCCCAATGTAAAGGGTGTGATGCATACTGGATGGCCCCTTATAGGGTGTGATGGGAGAGAATGGACAAATGGTAGAGACAATTTGCGAGGTGGAAGATCATAGAATCTTCCAGAAACTTCCCCTCTGACACTTGCCTCCCTGATTTCGACCAGGGATGAGTAAGAGATCATCAATATCCAAGTGGACTCAAGAACTATCAGAGAGAGGACACTAATCAAAATCCTAGAAGCTGAATCACCCCCTACAATCATCTATATATGGATCCCTCATCACAGAGATCCAGAGGCTGGAATCTTGTATCTTGTAGAAGAATGTTGCTGGTTTTCTGGTGTAACTTCATAGTGTTGGGTGATCTAAGCTTTACTTGAGGTGAAGAAGGGCTTTCTTGCTGGAGGATGATGCTGGGTCAGAACAATTAGTTTTAATCCTCTTGCTATTCTTGATATTAATAAAGCTATTCAAGTTTTCCTCCACATTCGTGATTGTATATGCATTTGTGTGGTTAATACATATATGGTCCTATGTTGTTTATGAATATAGATCTCTGTTCTTCGATAGTATTATGCTGATTTGATTCCACAGGTGCTCTCTTAAGCTGTGTAGACAAAGAAGGCATGACAAAGATCTATTGAGAAGGATAGGAACCGAGCAAGGAACCAAGCACAAGACAAGGGTTGGTGTCCTCTGTTCCCCTCTTGTCTATTTTTCATAAAGGAAAACGAAAGTAGTTTTATCTTGTTTGCTTCTAAGATAGCTACTAGTCTTAGTGGGAATAGAAGCTCTAAGTGGATGCTATTCCCGGTAACATAGAGGAAGGGACAATATACTATCAGTTGGAGGATTTTTCCTATATAGTAAACTCATCCATGTAGTAGGAATTATCTCCTTCAAGATTTCACAGCTACTTCTGAGTTTAGTGAGCAGTGTGATGAGGCCAATTCACACAGGTGGCAGCATTAGACCCTAGGAGAAACTGCGCAAGGAAATAGGAGGCTTGGAGGGTAGAGGAGAAGGTTTGTGAGAAGTCTTTGACTATCTATGAGCAATAGTTGGATTGTACTGAGAGCAGGATAACTTGTGAGCTGATGCTTTGTGTAATCTGAACATATTTCCACTTGTATGATAATACAGAGATCGGGGTTTTTAGCTGAGGCTTTCCCTAGAGTATTCTTCTGTGTTCATGTGCGATTGATTTCTCATTATCAGTTATATGTGTTCTATTTGATCTTGCTCATATTTGATTAAGCTTCCGCAAGTTTTTTGTTGAATTAGATCTTGTATTTTGCTTTAGTATATTGCATAATATGTTGATCTATAGTGGGAATTTCTACATGGTATCAGAGCAAAGGTGATCAAAGCGAAGAACAATATACAAAGAAGGGATAGTTTCCAAGTTTCAAGTTCCTGATTATAGAATTTGAATTCTTATCACATCCCAAATTTCACCAATGGCATTGAACGGTTTAAGGCTTGAGTATGCCCTTGATGGCAGCTCAAATTATATAGCCTGGAATGATCGCATGGAAGCAGTATTAGAGGACAACGGTTTGAAGGAATTCATTGATCAAGAATTCCCCAAGCCAGTAGCACCTAATGCTACAGAATTTGCAGAATGGAAGAAATATGTGGCTATCGTGAGCAGAATCCTCCTGGAGGGAGTTCGAGACCACATAGTCTCGAGTCTCCATGGGAAGGAGACACCATTTTCAATGTGGAAAACATTGAATATCTATATCAGAATAGCATTGATTAGAGGAAGTTGGTGCTGAAAGACAAGCTTCAGAAAATCAAGTGTGAAAAGGGTGACACGATCTCTACATATCTGAACAAGCTCACCACTTGCAGGGATGAGCTTGGAAGTGTAGGGATCACGACAACCGATGATGACATGGTGAGTCTTGCTCTCCTAGGTCTTCCTAAGAGTTGGCATAGCTACCAATAATTGGTAAATGGAAGAGAGAAACTGCCAGATTGGGAACGACTTTGGTCGGATCTGATGCAGGAGGAGATAAGAAGAAGCACCAGAGATGGTTCTTCGTCCAAGAAGGATGAAGAAAATTGCACCTTAGTGAGTAAGGAAAAGAAAGGGAAGGAGAAGGATTCTCATCCCAAATCGAGTTCCTCCTATGGTGGGAAGAAGTATGACAAATCGAAACTGCGATGCTTTCATTGTCATGAGGTGGGCCATTTTGCTATAAATTATCCACTGAAGAAATCCAAGATGGGATCCAAGGAGGGATATGAAGGTGAGGCATTGGCCTCATAGTTCAAGTTGGATTTCACCCTCTTCGCATGCATGGTTTCATCCATGGTAGGATGTGGTTGGTTTCTTGACAGTGGAGCTTCATTCCACATGACCGGAGATAAGAGTTTGTTCAGTACCTTGGAGGAGAAAGATCTCTAAATACTCATAGCGATGGGTAATGTTGAAAAGTATAGTGTCTCAGGAGTAGGCACAGTTGTTTTTCAGAGGGAGCATGGAGCTCGCATTACCTTGACAGATGTGAAGTATGTACCAGGACTAAAGAAAAACTTGGTATCAATCGCAATGCTAGAAGACTAAGGCTATGATGTAGTCTTCAATAAGGGAAAGGTTTTCCTTAGACACGTCACCACGAGATAGGTGAAGTAGATCGGTTCATGAGTCAAGAACCTATATTCTCTTGAGGTTCAAGATGCATGCAAAGCCTTGAGGAAAAAGGAAACTATTGGAGACTTGGTGGTTGAGCGGGAGAGTACATTACCTCTCAACATGCAGTGCCAGAAGAAGTCTCAGACAATTGTGGAGGATCCACAATTGGTGAATCCTTTTCAGGAGGTTGTGGAGCAGCCACAACTAGAGAAGCGGAGAGGAGACTGAGTGGAGACATCCACTCATGCAAAGACCTCTAGTAGGGGGAAATTTTGAGCCAAGTGGGCAGAGGGATCAGATGCTTCCATACCTCCAAGTCGGAGGTGGGGCGATGTGGAGTGACAGTCCCAAGAAGGCTGGAATAGGGGCAGGATCATTGAGGTACCCAACCTCTTCTGATTAGACCTTGCTACGGGAACCTTGATGAGGAGTAGCAGGACTAGCTGAGTGGGTAGAGACAGATGCAAATGGAGCGGCAGAGAGAGCTACAGTGCTGGAATCCCAAGACAGTGTAGAGTTAGCAGGCTGCAACAATGCAAGAGGCACAGGAGTGTTGCACTAGTGCAAGATGGCATAGAGAGGTGTGCAACGGTGCGAGACACATGGAGTGTTGCAGCAGCTCAGAGGTCACAGAGGGAGAACTTGTCAGCGGCAGGGAGAGCTTCAACATCAGAGGGTGTTTCTAGCCCAACAGGGAGGTCAATTGGGAGATTTTTTTGTTTATAGAGTTGTTGGAGCAACAACACTTGGGAGAAGTGTTACATGCAGAACATTCCAAAGGATCATGATCGGGTTTGAGTTGAATGCATTTCTTGTTGAGAGGGAGTGTTGAAAATGGCAACAAGAAATGCTAAAAATAGAAATTCTATAAATAGCATTTCAAGTACCAGTGTTGGACATAGCAACAAGGAATGAAAAATGGAAATGCTAAAAATAGCATTGCTATAAATAGTATTTTGGGATAGATTCCAATTTTAGTTAGTCCCTAAACTAAAATTGAGAAGTAAAATTCGAATTTGATCTTAGCAGCTATTTGTAAAATAATTAATTAATTCATCTTGAGTTAATTAGTTGGCGAAAATCAAACATGAATTCTATGTGAAGACATGCAACAGTTTCTCCATTGATTGAGGAAGTTGTCCCTTGATTAAAGGAGATCACAATGAGTTATACTTTGAGTTGTAATTAGTTAGCTCAGTTAATTGAGTTAAGTCTAGTTAGATTAGTTCATATAGTTTGTTGAACTAATTGTGAGTTCAGTTAGTTAATGCATGCATGCATGTAACTATTGCACCTCAAATAACTGAATATTATCTCATAAATAACTCATGCATGTCAGTTCAATCAGAGACCCAGTTGAGATTAGAGGAAGGGACAATGTACTATCAGTTGGAGGATTTTTCCTATATAGGAAACTCATCCATGCAAAAGGAATTATCTCCTTCAGGATTGCACAGTTACTTCTGAGTTTAGTGAGTAGTGTGATGAGGCCAATTCACATAGGTGGCAGCATTGGACCCCAGGAGAAACTGTGTAAGGAAATAAGAAGCTTGGAGGGCATAGGAGAAGGTTTATGAAAAGCCTTTGACTGTGTATGAGTAGCAATTGGATTGTACTGAGAGCAAGATAGCTTGTGAGTTGATGCTTTGTGTAATATGAACATATTTCCACTTGTATGATAATACAAAGATCTGGGTTTCTAACTAAGGCTTTCCCCATAGTATTCTTCTATGTTCATGTGTGATTGATTTCTCATTCTCTGTTATATGTGTTCTATTTGATCTTGCTCATATTCGATTAAGCTTTTGCAAGTTTTTTGTAGAAGTAGATCTTGTATTTTGCTTTATTATATTGCATAATCTATTGATCTACAATGGGAATTTCTACAATCTTTGATAGTCTCTCGAAGCTAATCGATCCTGAATTTATTCTCTCTACAATAAGCACACTTTTCATTCTTATATGTTGTTTCTAGTGGATCCATAATCACTTTGTTGCTGTAAATGACCTTTGATGTAGAGGATGACCTTTGAAGCTGATGATGAACTTGGAGGCCGAACAAGTCCGTTGAACTGAAGAGGGAAGAGATAATCAATAATGGAGGAGATGAAACAAAGAGGGAGAAGGGTGTTGAGGATGTGCGACAGGGAAGAATAACAGAGAAAGGGTTGCAGAAAAGAAGCAATGGAATTTTCTTGATCACAAAATGAATAAAGATACCACTTGTAGCCAAATCATAGGGAGTCGGGCTAAGAGAGAAGGAAGGGAAAATGCCATGAGGAGCTCAGTCAAGGAGAGATGAGAGGGAGACCATAGATGAAACAATTCAAGAAGGAATACTATGGAAAGGAGTGAGGGAAAAACTAAGAAAGAGTGAGGATAAATAGTTGAGAGGGCTGAGAGGAGATAACATGATGGGAGGGGAGGGAGGGGAGTCACGAGAATCATAAGGGAGGATGTCAGTCTTGGAGAATGAAATTGACCAAAGAGTGAGATCAATACAGATTTGATGAGGATTATGGGTCAGAATTGATAAGATAGTAGTATATTTAGAGGCAGGCCAACCCAAATTATGAAAAGACACTGATTAGATTGGATGGAAGGTGGATTTATTATGGTATTAGGAGGTGAAAAGAGTCATTTATAATGGAAAATTCTCTAGGAGGCCGTGCCACAACCTTGTTGGCTTGAATGTCAACTTATTTTTTATTCTCCCTTAGAATGTGCGTGAAGGTGACCTCTATTTTTTTGGGTTCGTCTTCTTAACCATGGCTTGAATAAAGACAGTTGAGTCTCCAAAGATGATTGGGTTAAAAGTGTTTCTCTTTCCTAAAAAATTTTCTCCCAACAGGAGGCCATAAGCCTCAGGCTTATTATTTGAAGTTGTGCCCAATCCCCATTCGAAGCCAATGGGATTTTGATTTCCTTGTTCAATTAGAACACCTCCTGCACATTCTTTCCTAAGATTTGACCTAGTTGCTCCATCAAAGAATAGGAACGACCTTTTGAGGGTGTTCATCCATAGGATAAAATCTTCCTCTTTAAGTCTGATTTTCCACTTCACATAGGTCTTTTTCTTTTTTGGATTGGTTTGTTGATTGGGTCTGTTGTTTGCATATGAGATCCCGATTCGTTCCTCCTATTGTACCTTATTAAAATTAATTGATTTTATACCTTTGGCTGAAAGGAAATCAGAATTTAATCCCCATGTTTTGGAGAGAACTTTCCTTATTTCAGGAGCACGATTATTGAACATTTGTTGATTCCTAGCAATCCATATTTGCTAGCAGAGGAAGGAGGGGATATTAGTCCAATATCTTTTGATGATGTATTTATTCTTGAGAGAGTATGGGTATCTTTCCCCTAGCAAGATAGAACTCGTTGAATGAACATGAAAGGTTCAGATTTAGTTCCAAAGGACCTTCCAACAAGGCCCGTCACTCTTTTTCAAATGAGAAGTCGAGGAAAATATGTTGAATGCTCTCTTCAGCCTTGTGACAAATTGGACACCAAGAGGGTCCAGAAATTCCTTTTTTTTTTAAGCTTTCAGCAGTGAGAATTTTTCCTTTAAGGGTCCATATAAATATTTTAACTTTTGGTAAAATTTCAACTTTCCACACCAAATTCCAAGGGGACCACTTATGATTCCCTTGCTGCTATTGGAGTTTAATGTATCCCAACTTCACTGTATGATAAGCTTTAGAAGGATCCCAAATGAAGGAATCCTAGGTGTCTTGATTGATAGGGGAAACTCCTTTAAGATGTGAAATTAGTACTTCCCACTGATTTTTGAGATTGCAAGGGAGATTGGAAGCATTCAATTTTTCCATGTATTATCATCTTGAAGCCATTGTGAAATTGACTTAAGTGAAGTGAGCCCTTTTGTACTCATCCATCTTCTTAATCATTGAATTTTTGGGAGGTCAGTTTAAGGTGGCTTTCCCATTAAGCTATCATTCCAAACACTTATCTCACGACCATTTCCAGGTAGTCTTAAGGTATTTTCCTTGAAGAGAGGTAGGATGTTTTTGATAAGATTCCACACTTGGGTACAAGGCCTGATTGGAGTTCTTTCTAAGAGGAGGGAGAAGCGAGAGTGATTTATCCAAAACCTACTTCCACTAGTAGTAGTCCCCAGTAATGAGTCTCTAGGAAATTTTAGCTCCAAGGGCCAGATTCATAATATCTGGAAGTCCAATTGAAAGTCCTCCATTCTCATAGGGGGAAGTTACTTGATCCCATTTTACAAGACTAAATTTTTTTGTTTTCTATTTTATTCCTTGCCACATGAAGCTCCTTATGATTAATTCTATTTTTTTGTGGATACTTTTTAGAGCTAAAATTTTTGCAAATTGATAAATAGGCAAAGCTGACAACAATGATTTGATTAGAGTTACTCTACATGCTCGATTGAACCAAATAATTCCCCAATTTTGGATCTTTCTTTTCATTTTCTCAATGATTTTGATCTATAATTTTGATTTCATATTTTATTTTGATATGAGTAGGCCTAGATATAAGAAGTGGCTCCATCGAATATGAAGGGGATCTCCAAAATTTGTGCAATTCTTTGAAGAGTTCGGGATGGTGCATTCCATCCATAAATTCTGCATTTTTTATCGTTAAGAAGACCTCCTGAGACCTTCATGAAGTTGTCTAAGATTTTTTTTGAACCTTTAGGCAACTATGCAAGATGCTCCCCCCATTAGGAGGGTCTCATATGAAAAAAATGAATGATTTATGATTTTGGTTGCTAAACTTATAGATAGACTAGTTACAGTTCGATCAATTCTGCAATTTTCAAGATATCTACTCAATAAGTCTGCAACAAGAATATAGATAAAGGGAGACAAAGGGCAACCTTGTATCAGTCCTCTGGGGATTTGAAAACACTCACTTGGTCTTTCGTTGATGAGGGGTGCTATCCATGGGGCAAAAATACAAGAAATTATGATTTCTATAAATTCCTCAAAGAAGCCAATTTTTTTAAGAACAACTCCTAGAAAGGATTGATTAACTCGATAAAAGGCATTTGCCATGTCGAGCTGTATGATGATGCCCTGCTCATTTTTTGCTAAACTTGAATGTAGTGCTTCTAGGAAAATCATGATATTGTCCATGATTTGCCTATTGGGCACAAATCCACCTTGATTTTCAGAGATAAGGTTGGGGAGAAGAGGTTTTAGGCAGTTAGTAATGATTTTGGTAGTGATTTTATATGAGGAGTTGCACAAGGAAATGTGCTGGAATCGAATGAAGGATGAAGGGTTAGGTTCTTTTGAAATGAGGGCTAGCAATGTCAAGTTTGTGTATCCACCTATCTTCTTTTTCTAGAAAACATTTATGATCATTCTAATGAGATCTTTTTTATGATGTCCCAATTGAGTCGGTAGAATTCTATTGAGAATCCATCTGGACCGGGAGCCTTGTCAGGTTGGAGACTCCAAACAACATTTTTTATTTCGATTTCTGCAACCTCTTTCAAAAGATCTGAGTTTAATTCTCAAGATGTCATTTTTGGGATGTGCTTGATGAAGTTCAGGAGTTAATGGATCAGATGTTAGGGGATTTCTGAAATGGGTGTGTGATTCTTTTTTCAAGTCTTCTTGCCCATTGATTTCATGTTCTCCCTCACCCTTTAGAGTGTCAATCTTTTTTATTATTCTTCTCATCTTTGTTGTGTTGAAAGAAAGTCATGTTCTTGTCCCCGACTTGTATCCATAGGCTCCTAGATTTCAGACTCCATTCCTCTTCATCCTTTCTGCTATTCTTGTAGATTTCCCAAAATAGTTCTTTCTCCTTAACCTGACTTTCTTTTGATTCTTTTGTGCATTGTTTCCTTTCTTGTATTGTATCCATTTCTTTTTGCAATTCTTTTTTCTTGTTGTTTGTTTCATTGTGGTTGAAGTTGGCCCAAACTTTTAAATCATTTTTCACTACTTTTAGTCTTATTTCCCAAATGAAGTTTGAGGATCCAATAATTTTCTGCAACCATGATTTTGCTATAATTTGTTTTGCTACTTCTTTGTTGTTCCATGATGGGAAAAAATGGAATGGGAGAGGCCCCAAATTTCCCAATATCCTTAAGATGATTACAACAAGTTTGTGGTTGGATGCGGAAGAATGTATAATTTTTTATATCACTGAATTGTATTTTGTTATAATTTTATCCTAAATTAAGATTTGATCCAACCTTTCTTTCATGTAGCTTTAGCCTATCCTTTTGTTGTTCCACATGTACTTCCTGTTATTTGGAGGAAAGTCCAGAAGATTTTGGTTTTATATTATACTTTCCAGCAAGTCTCAAAATGTTAGAAAATTATATATTGTAGATAAATGGAACACATAAAATATTACAGAAATATAAACATAGAAAACACATAAAACAAGAGAGACACAAATATACATGGTTCACCCAATTTGGGCTATGTCCATGAAGAAACAAACAGTCCTTCCTTTTATCTTATCCATCAAAATGAATTGATACAACCTACAACAAATCCATTGTAATTCTCTCTTCTCTCTCACACAATCTCCTCTCTCTTTCTCGTTCAGAATACACATCTTAATAGCCGCAATACAATTCCCTCATATATAGTGATGGGTTGCCTTCTAGAGAAAAAAACCCAAAATTAAACATAAATTTTACCATCATATTTTTTCCTAATGAATGGCTCAGATTGACTATGAAAGTACAACATTTTACAAGGCAATTTTAAATCTATTTTTAGCTTCAGGGGTGCTGGCCCTAATCCCTCACCGTGGGGGGGGGGGGGGGGGGGCGCGCTCTAAAGAATCATTGTCGCCCTAAGTGGACCCCCCTGGCAGTGCGCATAAATAGGCAGAGTTACTGCTACATTAAGAAATGGGGTCCAATGTGGAGATACCTCTGAATAAAGAAGATAACCAGGCTCCACCCCCAACAATCTCCCACATGGAAACTGATTATAGCAACTGCACCACTGCTTCATTTCCTGGACAATGACTCCTCTTTTGACCTGGTTGTTTCTCATCTTCATCATCATACTTGAAGACCAATTGAAACTGAGCAGAATCTCAGTTTCTCCCTATCTACAACTTTTTTTAGCATATCTGCAGGATTCTGGCTAGTGTGTATCTTTTCTAGCTTCAACTATCCATCTTCCAACACCGATCATATGAAAAGGTACTTGAGATGTATATGTTTAGTCTTGGAATGAAATGCAGAGTTATTTGCAAGATGTATGGCAATATGGTTGTTACTGTATAACCTGTCCAACTCCTAATTCTTACCCAATTCATCCAGAAACCTTTTTAACCAAATCATTTCTTTACTAGCCTCTATAGCAGCAACATACTCTGCTTCTTTCATTAAGAGTGCAACAACACTTTGCAGTTTTTAAACCCAACTAACATCTATTCCATCTACAGTAAACACATACCTGGTGGTTCTCCTCTTGTTATCTCTATCACCTGCCATATCTACATCAACATATACCTGTAGAGCAATGTTTGAACCACCAAAGCATAATGCTTGATTTTTGGTACCTCTCAAATACCTGAGAATCCACTTCACCGCCATCCATTTTTCTCTTCCTAGATTTTCATGTACCTTCTTACAACTCCCACCGCATGTGAAATAGTAGGCATTGTGTAGACCATTGCATACATTAAGCTTCCAATTTCTTATGCATATGGAATTTTAGACATATAAGCCATTCTTCCTGAGTCTTGGTATACACCTCCTTACTTAGTTTGAAATGGCTAGCCAAAGGTATACTAACTAGTTTTTCATTCTGCATATTAAATATTTTCAACACCTTTTGTATGTAATCACTCTGAGATAATGTTAATTTGTGATTCTTCCCGTCTCTAGTTATTCTCATACCAAGGATTTGTTTTTTAGCACCCAAATCCTTCATTGTAAATAAGTTTTCCAATTTTCTTTTGTATACATTTATTTCTTGCATGGTAGAACCTGCAACAAGCATGTCATCTACATACAATAACAATATAATATAACTTCCATCATT
This sequence comes from Pinus taeda, assembly GCA_000404065.3. NCBI lineage: Eukaryota > Viridiplantae > Streptophyta > Pinopsida > Pinales > Pinaceae > Pinus > Pinus taeda. Next base: position 131,920 of record APFE030507794.1, on the reverse strand, counting down.
TTTCCTTTTGAGATAAACCCAATGATCATAGTGACATCTAGTATAACCTTGTTCAGACATAAACTTGTCAAATTTTAGATACTACTGCCTTGGAGCCTACTTTAAGCCATACAAGCTCTTCTTCAACCTGCACACTAGTTTCTCCTTCCCTTTTACCTCATATCATTTTGGCTACTACATATATATTTCTTCCTCCAAATCCCCATGGAGAAAGGTTGTCATTACATCTAACTGCTCAAGATGCAAATCTTTAGCTGCTACTAGACTTAAAATAGTTCTGATTGAAGTCATTTTAACAAGAGAAGAAAATATATTATCAAAGTCTATACCCATTTTCTTGCAAACCCCTTCACCACAAGTCTAGCTTTATACCTTTTTCTACCTCCATCTTCTTCCTTCAACCTGTAAACCCATTTATTCTGCAATGTTGTTTTACCTGCAAGAAACCTGAGTAAATCCCGGGTCTGGTTATGTACTAATGAGTCCATCTCTTCTTTCATGGCTTTCTCCCACTTCTTCCTGGTTTCTCCCTGCACTGCTTCTTCATAACATTCTGTTTCACCAGAATCAGTCAACAATACACAATCTAATGAAGGAGAGTATCGTTCATGGGGTATACTTATCCTTGTAGATCTTCTAACACCACTTCAGGTGTTTGAGGTACTTTTTGTTGTTATGGTTGCAACTGTTGTTGTTACGACTCTTGATCATTATGATTTTCAGGCACCTTCACTTTTTCTGTGATCTCATCAAGCACTGTGCACTCTCTGTTTTATTTTTCCTATTTATTTTCTTGCATTTGATCCTTATACAAAACCTTTTCATTGAATATGACATCTCTACTCCCAATGATTTTGTGTTTTTCATAATCATAAAAGCGACAACCAAAAACCATTAACGCCATATCCAACAAAGCTACCACTACAAGAAAAAAGGTCATTGGTGAGGGTCATGCCTATGACAGGCCTTTAAGGTTTGTCACCAATGTCGCGTATGGTGACAGTCCTTAAAAAAAATGTTGTGGTAAGTGTATATAGTGATGGTCCTCTAAGGTTTGTCACCAAATCCATTTTTAATCACACTTTTGGTGAGGGTCGTTAAAGGCTCGTCACTAATTCCCTCTTTGGTGACACTTTTGATGAGGGTCGTTAAAGGCCCATCACTATTTCTCTCTTTGGTGACAGTTCTAGTGACGATATTTTATTGACCCTCACCAATGATCTTTTTGGTTACTTTTGGTGACGGTCAAAAAAAGTTCATCATCATTGATCATTCTAATGAGTTTTTGACGATTCTATGTACCTGTTACTATATTTTTTGTCAAAAGATAATGATTTAAGACCATTGTTGTGGAGTCCTTTTAATTATATGTCCAAGGCCATAGTGGTTAGATTCAGTCAATTTGTTAAGAAGTAATTAGTGCGTATCACTTATCTCAAGTAATAATACTATAGTTTTCCTATGAGTCAACACATGATTCATCTCTATTAGGTTTATTATCTAGAAAATTCCCTTTAGATAAAGTTCCACTAGTGTGTAGGAACTATATTATTTAATACATAATCAAGCTCTATCAATTATATTAATGAGAGAGACCTAACACTCCTCAACACTCATGGCACACCTTAACATGCTTCGACACACACTAACATTTCTTGGCACCTCACATGTCTTGGAACATATTTGTACCTGGAACATATTTGTACCTAGAACATCTTTCCATGAGTAGGACACCCAAGAACATGATGAAATGGCCTATCATAGTATAACACTCCCCTAGCATGTGTTGGCATGCCCTGTAGTCCCTAACATGCCCTGGAAAACCTTGGCATAATATTGCATTGACATACATTAGCACTTGGCACACATTGGCACTTGGAATGTATTGAAAACTACTATTAGTGTGCCTTGCATGCCCCTTTTGAAAAAGATAAAGTCTTGAATTATTAACCCTCTTGTGTGTTCATTTCCTTGAATTTTAGCTTGGTTATTCCTTTTGTTTCCTTGAAACGCCTTGACGCATATTGGCATACTCTAGAACCCTGCACATCTTAGCATGTCTTGGCATGCCTTAGAACTATTTGGCACATGTTAGCACACCCTAGAACTACCTAGCACACTCTAGCACTTCTTAACATGCCCTGATATTCCCTCACATGTCATACTAGTGCTTAACATACCTTGTCACTCCCTCCTTGGCATGACAACTAACACTCATTGACACTCCCTAACACACCCTCATATTCATTTGCTTCCATGCATTTTGACCTAGTTCTCCCTTGTGTTTTCCTAGTACTCCCTAACACTCCTCAACATGCATTGGCACTCTCTAGTACACCTTAGCACTCTTCAACATGCTTTTCCACTTCATAGCATGCAATACACTCCTTGAAACACATTGGCACTTGGCACGTGTTAGAACTTGGCAAGTCTTAGCATGTTTGGCATGTGTTGAGATAACTTGGTATGCTTTGACATGGTTTAATATTAAATTTATTTGAGATCAATTATTGGAAAGTATATGAGAAGTAATGGAGGAATATTTGGCACTTAGAATGCACTGACACTTGGCACTTGGCACCTATTGGCACCCAGTGTTGGTGTGCCTAGCATGCCCCTCATGGAAAAGGTAAATTTGATGACTTATTAACCCTATTATGTGTTCATTTCCTTGCAGTTTAACTTTTTTCTCCCTTTTGTTTCCTTGACAGTTCCCTGGCATGCATTTTCACACCCTTTCACATCTTGGCATGCCTTAGCACTTGGCACATCTTAGCTTGTTTGACATGTCTTTGCACTATCTGACACATGTTAGCATGCCCTAGAATTCTCTAACACACCTTGAAAGTCATGCCCTCATAGTTAGCATTACATTTTTCCATGACTTGGGAACCTTACATTCCATAGAACACCTTGGCACTCCCTAATTGTCACGCCCTCATAGATAGCCTTACCTTTTTTGTGACTTGGGAACCCAACCAATTCATTAGAAAAACAATATTGTGCCCAACCCAAAGTACCGCTTTCTCTGAAATTGCTTTGTCCATGCCTTATCACAACCATAGGGTTGCCTCTTGCAAGTCCTATTCTAAACTTCTCCTAAAACACTTCATCCTTGGGACACCTGAAATTCACTGACACTCCTTGGCACACACTCTTATTTGTTCATTTCAAGCATGTTGACCGTGTTCTCCCTTGTGTTCCCCTAACACTCCCTAACACTCCTCAGCATCCGTTGACATTGCCTGCCATCTGTTAGCACACCTTCTCATTCCTTGGCATGCCTTGGTACTCCTTAGCCGTCATGCCCTCACAACTACCCTTATTTTTTTTTAGACTTGGAAACCCAACCAAGTCCTGCCTCGACTATGCCTTGTTGACCTAAGAATTGCCTATAACACATATTAGGCTACTCATGTCCAATCTCAACTCATCCCACTTAATAAGTTACCAAGTCAAGGCTCGCGTCCAACCATGGCCATAAAACAACTAAGAAACATAGTTTACATCTTGAGCACATCTAACAATCTGCTAGAACTATGTGGTGTGTGTTAGCATCCCTTGCATTTCATGGCATGATTTGAACTCCCTAGCACACCCTAGCACTCCTTGAAATTCCTTGGCACTCTAGCATGCCTGGGCATTTCCCAGCATATAACCTTGTCACTCCCTCCTTAGAACATTTGGAACTCACTGACACTCCTTATCACAGACTCTTATCTGTTCATTTCCATGCATTTTGAACTAGTTCTCCCTTGCCTTTATATGTCACTACATAACATTCGTTGGCACGTATTGACACACCCTGGAACTTGACACATCTTGGCATGTTTCCCTAGCACTCTAGCATTCCTTGTAACTACCTAACATATCTTGTCACTCCCTCCTTGCCACACCTAGAACTCGCTAACACTCCATGTCACACAATCTTATTCATTCATTTCCATGTATTTGAAGCTAGTGATCCCTTTTGTTTCCTTGGCACTCCATAACACTCCTTGGGTTGCATTGGCACACCTTAGCACCTGGCACATCTTGCCATGTTTCCTTGGCCTCTAGCATGCCTTATCACTGCCTACCATACCTTGCTACTCCCTCAACACACTTGTAACTCATTGACACTTCCTATCACAAACTCTTATTTGTTCATTTGCATGCATTAATTTTACCTAGTGATCCCTTGTGTTTCCATGGCACTCCCTAAAACCTCATAGCACATGTTGACACACCCTCGCACCTGGCACATCTTTGCTACATGTCACCCTAGCAATCTAGCATGATTTACGTAGTCTAGCATACCATGTCACTCTCTCCATAACACACTTGGAACTCACTAACACTCCTTGTCACACACTCTTATTCATTCATTTCCGTGCATTTTGACCTAGTTCTCCCTTATGTTTCTCTGACACTCCCTAACACTCCTTAACACGCATTGGCACACCTTGGCACTTGGCACATCTTTTTATGCTTCCCTAACACTCTAACATGTCATGGAACTGCATAACATACCTTGTCACTCCCTCCTTAGCACACTTGGAACTTGCTAACACTTCATTTCCATGCATTTAAAACTTGTGTTCCCTTGTGTTTCCTTAACACTTGGCCCTAACTGTTATAGAAATTTTTGGGCACTTCAAGCCCAATCATAAATGTCCATAAACTGAGGGCTTCTAAGTCCCTAAAAGTGTTTTTTCTCTGCCTAAAGGAACAAGGTCAACTGATTACATCATCTCCCAGAAGTTCTCCACTGAAAACTGCTCATAAATGGTCAAAATTGGACCATATTGAAAGCTCAATGCAGGGGGTGTGATGCATATCACCTTCCCAATGTACAGGGTGCGATGCATACTGATTTTCTCCTCTCTAGGGTGCGATGGTCGGGAATGGACAAATGGCAGGGACAAAAATGTGAGGTGGAAGATCATGGAATCTTCCAGAAGCTTCCCCTCTGACACTTGCCACTCCGTTTTCGACCAAGGATGAGTAAGAGATCATCATTCTCCAAGTGGAAGGAGGAACTTTCAGAGAGAAGACACTAATCAAGATCCCAAAAGATGACTCACCTCTCTGTAATCATCTATATATGGATTTGTCATCACAGAGATCCAGAGGCTGGAATTTTGTATCTTATAGAGAAGCGTTGTTGGTTTTCTTGTGTACATTCGCAGTGTTGGGTGATCTAGCTTTGCTTGAGGTGAAGAAGGTCTTCCTAGCTGGAGGATGATGCTGGGTCAGAGCTCATGGTTGTAAGCCTCTTGCTACTTTTTATCTGAATAAAGCTATTCTTGTTTCCTTCGATATTCTTGTGTACTTGTTTATATATGCATGTATATGGTTAATACACATCTGATCATGTATTATTCATGAATTTAGATCCTTGTTTCTTGCATAGTAGTATGTTGTTGTGATTCCACAGGTTCTTTTGAAGTTGGGCAGAGAAAGGAGAAGTGGCGAAACTCTATCAAGAAGGAGAGGAAATCGAGTGCAAGACTCAGGTTGGCCCTCTTGGTTCTCCTCTCGTCTATTTTCATAAAAGGAAACAATAGTATACTTTGATTGTTTTCTTCTAAGATAGCCACCCATCTTAGTGGGAATAGCAGCACCCGAGTGGACACTATTCCCGTATAACACTAACTCTCCCTAACATGCGTTCGCACCACACCCTAGCACCTAACACATCTTGGCATGCCTTAGCAGTTGGATTGTCTTAGCATGCCTAACATGCCTTGGAATTGTCTAGCATGTGTTATTACTTCCTGGAATTCCCTGTCACACCTTGGCACTCCCTAATTGTCATGCCCTCATAGATAGCGTTACTATTTTTGCAACTTGGGAACCCAACCAAGTCATTGGCAAAATAGTGTTGTGCCCAACCCAAAGTCTCCCTTTGTCTGAAACTGCTTTGACCAACCCCTTATAATTATAACCATAGGATTTCCTCCTAAAATTCCTATTTTGACCTTCTCCTAACATACTTTGTCCTTGAGACACCTGGAACTCATTAACACTCCTTGGCACACACACTTATTTGTTCATTTCCATGTATTTTGACCTAGTTCTCCCTTGGGATGCCCTAATACTCCCTAACATTCCTCAACATGCTTTGGAAATTTTCAACATGTGTTAGCATGCATTTTCATTCCTTGGAATGCCTTTATAGTCCTTATCTATAACGCCCTTTACTTTTTTTGTGACTTGGGAACCCAACCCAGTCTTGCTTCAACTACAACAACTTGACCAAGTTACAATTACTAAACCTATACTATGCCTTTCTCACCTAAGAATTGGCTATAACTCATCTTAGGCTACTCATGTATAATTTCAACTATCCAACTTAACAAGTTACAAGTTACCATGTCAAGGCACACGTCCAACCATGGCCATAAAACAACTGAGCAACATAGTTTACATCTTGACATGACATAACACCTGACACATCTAACAATCCCTTGGCACTATGTGGCACATGTTAGCAACCCCTATATTCCTTGGAATGCTTTGGCACTCCCTAGCACTACCTCACATGCCCTCTAAATCTAGCATGCCTTGGCACTGCATAGCATATAACCTTGTCACTCCCTCCTTAACTCACCTAAAACTCACTAACACTCCCTATCACATGTAGATTTTCCTGTAGATTTGCAACTTATGTAATGTACTAAAACATAAGACAAGAATCTACTCTACTCTTTAAACTACCGAAACCAATAGATCGATGAAAAAAATAAGGAACAAGAGGAAGAGAATCAATGGCACATAACACATTAATTTATCTGGGGAAAGCCACTACTCAAAGCCCCGACTATCTATTGCATTAATCAGACATCTGAGTGATAATACAAAGCTTGTTCTCACAGGAATAATTCATGCACAAGTATGATCAAATATTTGCTTAACAAACCTGCTCAAGCCAATACTTAGCCAATTATGCTACCTGACAAGCACCTATTTCCTTATGCAATTGCTTTTAGGATCAAAACATATTTAATGTGGAAATTCCTTCCTCAAAACTGCGAAATCCAAATTAGGTCCTTTTCCTGATTGCATGCATGAGCTCCACCTTTTTACATGTTTTTTGTTTAACATATTTCAAGAATTTCTATTCAAATTGTATTCTTTGTATCTATAATTATTTTGTGTTGCATTCTATATTGAATGTAGCTCCACAACCACCTTTACTGGGCCTTCAACCTCCAAAAGAGAAACCTTTCAATCCTCTTATTCAAGAATGTTTGGATGTTGTGACTGAGCATCAAAGGTTGTGTGAATTAATGAAAGGAGAGTGGGTTAAGGGGTTGTTACCAAAAAGTAGTGTTCATGAAGATTGCGCAGTACAACAGATTAAAGGTAAAAAAATATTTAAGTTTGATTTTGAGTAATACCAGTCTGCCTTGCTAATTTTCTCAATCAAGTGGTAACTTCCAAAGTACAATTCTAATTTGTACGGGAAAATGTGTAGAACTTGCAGAAGGAACATGTGTGTGAATGTGAGGGAAGAGGAGAATTTTATAACAAAGTAAACAAAATATGGACTCTAAAACTTCCCAAAGATTCACAACTTCTTATGTATCTTTTATGTTCACTTTTGGAGAATCCTTAGTGGATGATGCATGTGGAAACTACTTATCCAAATACAGAGTCAAGAAATAATCCTTCATTTGTTAGTATCCTGCCACCCAAAGAATTATTTCCGGAGAAGTATGTTGTATTTTTTCCCTCTGTTACTATTATTTTTTATCCTAGAGCATGTGTCCTAATAGTAGGAAAGCAGAGCCATCATGTTTTTGCACTATACTTGGATAAAGCGTTGCAGTTCTCTCTTTAGGTACATTGACCAAAGCTAAATTATCTAGTTTGAATGAGATCAATTTGCTCACATATAATTAGAATAAATCCCTGTTGGATTTTGTGTAAATTCTACTAGAAAATATGCCCATAAAAGCTCCAAAACATATAACAAGTAGAATACCACTTGTATATATAGGGTGAATGTAAAAAAATCAACAATGGTGTTAAGGTTATTATGTGAAACTAACAATGATTTCAATTGAGCATAAAATGATAAATAGATAAAATTTTCATTTTTTCTTTGTTATTTGTATCCTTCCTGCTATTAGTAAAATATAAGCATTGAATTCGACCAAAAATTCAAATTCAAGACACCAAATTTTATGTACATTTCTATGTATGATACATATGAAACAAGAATATAGAATTTAATGAAAAAAAAGATGCAGAATATTTATAGAATATGAGTGAAACAAGGAGTCTACTCATCTAGGACCATTCAAAAATGGCTTCCACAAAGAGAAAAATGTGATAGGATGACTCTTCCAACACAAATAAATATACCCATCCTCCGAATGCATCTCCCAATTTGAATCATGTTTACGAAAAATGGCTCTTGCACAATGAATTATTTTGTCACTAGGGATATGACACATAAATCCCCCTTCCCCAACTCTAGTGACCCACTTCAATTGGCTCTCTTTTCCCTCCATACGAGAAGCACCATCATATCCTACATTATTAACTAACCCCATGCCAGCCTCGCCTTCAACCATGCGCCACTCCTTGCACTCTTTCCCCTTCAAAAATATGTTGTTGGAATCCAATAATATTCATAGATTATCTACAAAGTTCTTAAATCATTCTATGAAATCAAGAGACGAATGGTCTATATGATTATCAATGAAGAAAAATACTTGGAGATTTAGGTCCTTTATGATTTTGATGAATTTGTCCTTAGGGTAAACTGAAATTAACTGATTGTCTTTTACTTCATTTTTTGTCCAATTCCTCTCCTAAGAGTCGATGAAGGTGAAATTGTGCACAGATAACTAATGTCTTGTATTCTTTGACCCCTAGGGTTTTCACTCGTAAGGGAATCTAGGGGTTATGTAATGACATTGACTTTCATATCAAGATTCAAAGTCTTTGCACACCTGTTTAAATGGTTAGGGAAGTCATTGGAATGAGTTCCATCTGAAAAGGGTTCCCCAAGAGTATCTAATATGATAGTTAGCCTTTGGAGACTAGAAGGCCCATGTGGTCTTTTAGCCAATGTCTCCATGAATGTGGGCCATTGTATTCCATGAGAAACACCAATATCTATTACAAGAAGAGATTTATTGGTCTTTTCTTCAAAGGCTTCAAGAAAATATTTAATGGCTATGGTGTGCAACAACTAATACAATGGACTTACCTCCTAAAACTTGATGAGAGCCCTGTGAAACAACTTTGGATCTGCAGAGAGGAATTTCGAGCAAGGAAGAGATGCGTTGGGATGCATGATCTCAGCAATGAAAACTCTCAACCCATGTGTTGCAAGCCTATGGTTCGCATAACCTGAGATTGATGCAAGATCATGGAAGACCCATATGATATGTTGAATGTGAAAAATGTTATTGTTGGTTATAACCACTACACAAGAGTTTAGTAGTTGTTCAACCCATATCGATTCGTTGCGAAGATTAGGTGGACTGTTATGGAATCCACCTTATCTTCCTTTATTGTTTCTATTTCTATTGTTGTTATTATTGTTATTGTTGTTTCATGTGGCATCCAAATCTAAGTGATTGTTTGATTCTTCCCCGTGCATAGAACTTAGTTTCTGGGGCTAGGCAGTGGTTTCCATCACCCAAACTCTCTACTGTGTGGGGAGAGGATGTATTTTTTTCAAAGTCATTCCATATTTTTCCTTTAGTATATTCACCTGAGACTCTAACGATTTTTCTCTTCTTGGTTATATTGTAGAATCCTCCACATCTTTTTGTATTCAACAAAGAAACAAATTAATCGTTTTCAGTTTTATAATAAAATGCACATAAGAAATGTATTTTTTCAAAGTTGTGGAATGAACAACAAAATTAGTAGAAGAAATATCAATAGTGAATTCTTCTCCATCATCTACCTAGAACCATATAATCCATAACGTAGAGCTTTAAGGTGAGGGGAATTAGAAGGGAAAGGAGCAACATATCTAATTTCAAGTTATTTTGATTTACTTAAGATCAAAAAATAATCCTTAAAGATCAACATAAATAGAAGAAATAAGAAGAGAGTATATATACTCCAATGTTATAATTGTCTTCTTTAGAGCCTCTTCCAGAGAATGAGCCTCTCATATGAAAAATAGTAAAACAAATTTCATAAGTAGTTCAAGGAGTTGGTGTCTTCTCTAGTGGTCCACTTCTAGGAAAGGAAATTGTCTCCTATGCTAGAATTTGCATGGAGATGGATGTGAGTAAAGAAATACCAACTAAAATGTTATAATTGTTTTATTTAAAAGCCTACTCCAGAGCATGATCCTCTCATCTGAAAAATAGTAAAAGAAAATTCCTAAACAGTTCAAAGAGTTTGTATTCTTTATACGATGGTCCTATTTAAGCAAAGGTGACTATCCCCCATGCTAGAATTTTCATGAAGATGGATGTGAGTAAATATCTCCCCACTAAAATGACATTAAATTTAGATGAATTTAGTTGGACCCAACAAAGTTCTTCACTGTTAAAACTTGAATTTTCAGTGAAAAAGTTTTCATGAATTGGGGCATCCCCCTCCCACCATTCTTAATGTTCCAAATGCATGGCTACGAGAAAAAAATGATGTTCATTGGATTGTGGCATAGTAGTTGAGATAAAACGTGATGGCATTAAAGAATCAAATTTGAACCTCGAATAATGATATAATCATTTCAGAAACTCTGGTAGCCTCCCATTATATGTAGATATGTGATTATAGTAGCAAGTAAAATATCATTTAAACTAGAGATTTGTATATAGACAATGGAGGCCTCCACTAAATAGGTTATGTAATAGTGGGCTCTAAAAAAAAACTCATATATTTTAGCATATTTAAACCAAATAATTAGAAATATTCCAAAGAGGTATTAGTTTAGTGATATACATAGTGCAGGGCTCCAAACACTGAACAAGTTACTTAATCAGGGGCTCCAAAATCAGATCTCATAGATTTTAACAAATTTAGACCTAACTATTAAAAATCTTCCAAAGAAGCATTAGTTCAGTGGTGAGAAATTATGCCCCAAACATGATGTGAACCTCAAAGAGAAGATGAAAGGTACAATTCCTGAGTGAGTTGGGAGAATACATACCCATTATGATGGCTTTCAGAGGGATAAGAATGCGTGCAAGTCCCAAGAAATTTAAGGAAAAATGACTTCCCTTATGAATTTCAAAGGAAAAAACAGATACACACCCCTCATGACTTAAAAAAGGACAATAATGGGTGTAAGTCCTAGGAAATTTCAGCAGAAGGGGCTTCACTTATGAATTTTGAAGGAGAAAAACAGATACACACCACTCATGACTTATAGATGCATAAGGGCAAGTACAAGTCCTGGGAAATTTCTAGAAAATGTGTATCCCTCACAAATTTCAATTTGAAAAGACCTAATGCATCTTCCCCTAACAATTTTGGTGAAATATGTAAGTTTATTACAATGAGGTGGGCGAAAGATTATCACTCTCCTAACTCATAAAATATTTCTATCCACCAATTTTATACTCTTGTATATACCTAATATAATATAGATTGTATAGTTTGATTTTCCTTTGCACTTTCCTTCTTGTGAGATTGTTCTGATTTCTCTTTCAACTCATGCACATATCAATAATGTTTATTTTCTTGTTTCTATTGCAGTATGAGTTTTGTTTGGTTCAGGTATTATTTTTGTTTTTTCTGATAAAATGTATTCCTATTTATTCAGTTTAACTGTCTTGTGTTCAATTTTTTCAATGAGTGGGTATTGGCTACATGATCTACAGACAAAACAATGAAAGTTTTTTATTTGTGCAAGATAACCAATTCTTTGCATACCTTTTCTTTTCACAAGTATGTGATTTGTCTGGGATTAATTCATTTTCTTGTTTATGAAAGTATCCTTCTGAATTTCTATGATGTATGTGGAAACTTGAAATGTTATATCTCTTTATGTGGAGGTACTTCAAAATTGGAATGCAAATGGATTTCTTAAAATAAAATATAAGGAATTGAATATCCATTTATTCTTCTTAAAATGTATTGTAAAGAAGAGAGTTTTCCTCTAGTATTTTTACCATTTTATTTGGTAGAACACACAATAGAGTGATGAATTTCTCCTTTTATCATTATGTTTGGAATTTATATTGATTGACTAAGTGTTTCATGTAGCTTCATTGTTGTTTGTTCTATACCAATAACTTCATTTCTAGTTTGTTTAGTTACCAATAGAAATTAAGATTCATTATACGAATATAAATTAAGCTTCATTGTGTAGCTTCATTGTTTGTTTTATACCAATACCTTCATTTTTGTTTTATATGAATAGGTAATTTTGTGTAGCTTCATTGTTGTACAATGTTGATCATAAAAGAGTATTAATTCTTATGGTTTACGGAAAATATGGATGAGCATTAGGATTTGGATATATTGGGAATGTCTTTGTTTTTGAAACAAATATTTTTTAGGATGTAAATTAATATGAAAGAAGAAAATCAAGTGGGTACATTTGGTTAAATACACTGGAAGGGGGTATAAATGACATAGGTTTAGAAACAATTCCAAAATTCTATTAATTTGGAATATATGACATTTTTGGTAGGTATGTGGAGATAACATGTGAAAATGATACTATGGAGTACAACTAGTTAATGATGGAATTATTTTTATTTTTTTGAATAAAAAAGGAGAGGCAAGGCCAAGATGCAACCAATCAATCATTATGTTTGTAGGAAGTTTACTTCCCGATGTATACACTAAATATAATGGCATACTGGGACATGTTACCCACCCACATGTATGGGTAACCATAAGAGAATTTTTTACTTCTATGATGGAATTTTCAGGCTAGTTCTCATACATTATTTATTATGTTTTCTTTTTCTTTCAATATGTTTTTACAAGATATCTACAACTTGATCTTTTTAGATTGTAACTTAGCTGATATGATTGTTATTAAGTTCCCAAGGTTTTATTTTTCTATGGTGACGTTTTTTTTTTTTTTGTTTACATAGGTCATCTGGATACATAGTGGCCACTATCGTCCAACTAAAGAAAACTTGTTTGAGTTTCTTTTTTTTCTTGGGAAAAATGACATTGACATAGTTTATGTTGAGGTATATGTCACATAAATCCTTTATAGTCTAGTTTAGATTATATTCGAGTGTTCATCGTATTTCATGTCTTATACTTTACATTATATCTTCTTTCATTTTAGAAGAGGAACTCAATATTGATGAACAAAAGCAGGAATTAAAGAAAGAGGAGAAAAATAACACTAGAGCGACAAATGCAGAAAGAAAGAGAGAGAAGAGAAACGGTCTAGCGATACCTGTAAAAACAGTATCTCGCATGAGACACACACATAGAGACTAATGATCAAGTCTTCAGAGTTGGTGAATTCACCTACAATGCCTTGACAACATAATGATAATGTTTTGAAGTGATGAAACAATATTTCATGTGTAAATTGTAGTGCAACCAATATTAAGTTGGAAAGTCATATTGTAATACTTGACATTTCATATAATATACTTTATGTGATTGAAATTATTTATAGTTGCACTTGATATTATTTAGTATTGTAATTAACATATGTAACTTTGTGTTTTCATATTAGATGAGCATCTACATTGTATGACTTTTTTTTTAATTTAGTCGGGAAATCATACTAATTAATTTATGGTGATTAATAATGAACACATGGAATCAATCTAAAACTACTAAATTAGTAGTTTATATTGATTAATGATGAACATAAATGAATTGAATAAAATACTAAATTAGTTATTTATAATGATTATTAATTAAAGTAGATGAAATGAATATAAACTACTAAATTAGTCGTTTATATAATGAATATGAAAATACAAAAAATATATAAATGACTATTACAAATGATAAAAAATCTAGTACAAAGGACGACTAAAATTTGCATACATATGACTATCAATAGCTAATTTACAATATCTTATAACATGACTAAAATTTAGACATATTTCTTTGGTCATTAATTGGCTTCAAATGATGACTAAAATTTGCATATATATAACTATTAGTAGCTAATTTACAATATCTTATAACACAAACAATATTTTAGTCATATTATTTTGGTCATTAATTGTTTTATCGGGTGATCATATAGTAATATATTTTGTTGTATATTTGGTCATTAATTGTGACAATTAATGACTAAATCAATGACACAATTAATGAATAAATTAATGACTAAATATACTAGTAGATGATAAAATTGAGACAACCAATTAATGACTAAGCTAAAAATGGCTAAAAGTTGGTCGCGTTATAAGATACTGTAAATTAGCTATTATTGGTCACCGAATGAAAAATGGTAGTTTATATGCAAAATTTAGTCATTTTTAGTAACTAATTAGTCATTTTGTACTAATGTTTCATACTTCAAATGCCTACTTAATCCAATTAAATGACAATAACCAATTTCCTCATTGCCACCAATTCTTCCAAATTTAGTTGTTAACTCATTCTATGCTATGTTATCCACAAATGTAGTGCAACGCTACATATATTGCACTCCCAAATATAACACAAACTGGTTGTAAACTCATCCATGCCTCATATGTATGCCTCCCTTATGCATATATCCCATAGCACTTTGCATATAGCCCAAAGTCCTTTAGACACTTGCCCGCAATTGCCTTTTTTTATTGAAAATAGCCCATGGTCATAATAGCATGTGAAACCATTGCTAAACCAACTCTTTGATGCACCTGTTAATATTTTATAAAACTATAAACAATTAGCAGAATAATTTTCTCTCAGCTCTATTATCCCAGCAAATTTCCCAATGCACCTTTGTTTTTCCTCCAAGGTGGACCTTTTGGATCAAGCCTCTGGAATGATCGCCTCTCATTATTTGACAAAATTGTCGACAGTTGGTGGAATATTCATCTTTCAGCTCTATCATGCTGAATAATTTCCCAAAATTCCTTTGTTTTTCCTTCGAGGTAAGCTTTCCAAGATTTTCCTTCCAAGATTTACCTCCCATGATATTCTTTTCGATATTTTCCTTTCAGCATTTACCTTCCGAGATTTTCCTTCAGGTATTTTTCTTCCGGGAGTTGTATTTCGAAATTTACCTTCCAAACAAGCCCTTCCATTTTTTCGTCATGTTTATTTCACTAATGCTATGTGGTTCCATCAAAGTGGTGACACGTGTCACTCAAATTTGGACCACTAGGGTGCCCAAAAGCATCGAATCTTCATGCCACATGTCTTCCATACTTCCATATCATGTTGACGACATTCCGTGCTTACATTATCTCATGTACTCCTCTTATACATGCCCTTTGAACCTTCTAAGGAAACCTTCGTGGGCTTAATTCTCATGTGGGGGCCTCTCACTTTAAAACTCTACCAATAAAAATCTTTCTACTGCTGCTATCAAAGCCATGTCTGCTCGCTGCTTACATCATCTCGTCTGCTCTTCCTTGTTTCAGATTATGATTCTTCCAAGTATTCATGTTGGGATGAAGTGTTAAGGGGGATCCACTACTAACTAATGGAAATTGTTGTCACCGTTGCGTTGTAAGTCCATGTTCACCTGACTCTCTATTCAGCCTCTCCTCTAACAACTCCTCCAACTCTATATTGCTGCCAAACTTGGTCACCACTTTGACCCCACTCCATTTTTAGCTCTACAACTTTGACTTTGGGGCACTTGACCTTGAATGGCAATAAATTTTGTTCCAGGAAGCCATTTGTGGAATTTATCATAGCTTTCGAAAGCTTTTCCTGAGCATTATCCAACTATGCCACTTACAAGAGCATCTAAGTTTACCTCCTAAGGTTTAAATGCACTCAAATATTTGGACTCCCTAACCATCATAGGTATAAATTTTAGCTTCTTTGCATATTCTACTACTATGATGGTACTCTACCAAAGACTACATCAAGCATGTGACTCCCCCCTGAGCTTGACACAGTACATGCACATCAATTCTAGCCTAGTTTCCATCACTAGTCTAGTTGCCATCACTGCTAGCATGGTTGACATCAATGCTATCCTGGTTGACATCAATGCCAACACACTAGATGCCACTAAACATCCTGACAATTTCATCTGTCCAACAAGAACACACTTGTGGAAGGTGTCTCATAACCTATCATGAAGGACCCTCCCTCCTAAGGTATGAAAAATCATTTTTCCAAGTCTCCCCATGGTTCAAATTATTTATTAAATAAGTCTTTTCCTTCAAATTTTCTTCATAGTTCCATTATGTTTGATGCCCCTGTTGGTGCTCTCAAAGCCCATGTAGGCATCTCATCCATATTTACCTATCCTCTTTTCTCCCTTGCTCCATCTTCCATGTTTGTCCTCTCTCCATCTCACATTGCTTTTATTTCCCTCACTCCCATCTTTTCCCATGTTGTAACCCTGGAGACAACTTCTGGCTATAGGAGGTAAGTTCCAAGGACATCTATCAAAAGTTGATGAAAATTTTTAAGTAAATGAATTGGAGCTAAGATACACAAGAATTACAATGAATATTTCTAATTCAAAGACTCCTAACCAAGGAAAATTTTAAGGATGGAATTTTAACTTAAACTTTAGAATTCTTGGGGAATTTTACTAGTCCGTAACATGCAAATTGTAAAATGTTTGGTGATATTCTTGTAGAAATATTTGGATTTCTAATGATTTTATATTAGTTTATATAAAATTTGGATATTTTTAACATAAAATAATTTTGTATTATAAATTTTTGGCGAACCATTTTTAGAAAAAATGGAAATTAGCGAATATTTTTTTGTAAAAAGCATGGAAAATTAGCCCAACTATGAATATCAGGCTCTAACATTTTCCCTTCTCATAACTTCCAATCAGAATAGCTAACATTTGAGGGTTGTAGACTTTCAAATTGATAATATGGAGAGAAAAAACTAAGAAAGAAAGGTTTTAGCAACTTGAGAAAGTAGAATTCAAACTTTAAACCTTGACAAAGAAATGATGAATAAAACAAGAAATTGAGAAATTATTAATGAATTCCTAAAAGAAATAGAGCTGCCATTAAGGAACTTATACTCAAACTACAGTAATTGTCTAATACAAATAGTAACATAAGTAAATATTTAATATTGATTTAAGTTGGTCATTTTGCTACATACATCTTTCTCCGTGGAGGAAAATATGAGATGAATAGTAAAAACACAATGAAAAATAATATGCATACTACAATCTTTGCACAAAATTTGGATTTAAACTGGTATTTCGTTAATCTAGTCTTCAAGAGATTAACATATTTCATAACAACATGAACCCCAAAAACTATAAACGCCTTCTTAGTTCTAAATTTTTTCTTTTATTTCCCCAAAAATTAATTACGAAATTCAGTTTTGCAATTGATGTTAATATAACATTTAAAAAATTTCCATTTTAAAGATTTAAAATAATAATAGAAGTTTTTTTTTTTTTGAGTATGGACGACTCATTACTAATACAACATTTAAATATTTTTAATATCTATATATATATATATTATTATATATATATATTATATTAAATACCATTTTATATGAAGTGAAGTTCCACCCCGAAGACTTTATAATATTACATGAATTAAAATTTTAGTGTGGGGAGAGTGGCCCCACCAACAAAAATATATAGTAATGCTTTGAAAGTATATGCGGGAAACCACTCCGTGATTTTGAGCACCCCTATGGTTTTGAAAATTTGGGGGGCGGGGGCACTCATTTAATCTCCATCGTTGATCTCTTCATATGTATGAGTACCCCCCACATTAAACTCAGACGGGGGGCAAGGGTTGCTCATGTCATCGGATATGGGCACAAAAATTATGGGCTGTTAGATCTAACTGGCACGAAAATTAAAATGAATATTTAGACATTCCAATGATCAAATTTTTCCAGTGTGATAATATTTCCAAATGTTTTGGTGGAAATGGTCAACTCAGAGAAATTTCCAAATATAATTGCTCGAATCAACATAAATGCATAATACAATCTACGAATCCCAACACCACTTTTCCTCTTTTCCTCTTGCTCATTCTTTAACTTTTTTTTCCCTATAGATATTGACTGCATTAGCATTTGATAGAATCATGTTGTGAGCCACAATATATGATTCTGAAATATGATTGCAAAAATACATATCTTATTCATAGATGCAAGTTTTAATAATTCATTTGCCTTGTTTGTGACTTCCGAAAAGGTATTTTCTGACAAAGGCACTAGAAAGGTCACCTTGAAGCCATATTAGTATGATAATATAAATTGAAAGCCTCTCATTTTTTTTCCCTAGAAATCTTTGAATCTCACTCCATAAGAATTATGTTGTTTTCACTTGTAGCCTTATGAGATAACCAATACATTAAAATTTATAGTAGTTTTTTGAGAATACAACTTTTTGCATTGATCTTTCCCTTTAACGTAAAAAGTACAAGATAATGTAGGAATCCAAATATGTAACTCATTCTCGCAATTGACTATGACAACATTCGACACAATTATCTAATGTTGGCACACGGTCCCCTAGGGTCAATTTTGGGGCAAAAGCCCAAGTTTTATTGTAAAAAGTGTAAAGTCTCCGCAAGATGTGGTCATGGAGTGCGTAGATGGTAAAGTGTCATAAAGGGTTTTACCCTTCTTTTATGTAAGTTGTGTCGGCTTGTATAGACCTACCCATAGTCTGCAGACCATGCGATTGTATAAAAAGAATAGTATTAGAGAGTCTGAGACATAATAGATATCAATGAAGACGAATGTAATGGGTCATTAAGAATAAGATCGAAGAAGTTTTAGAGTAGAAGAGAGGCTCTGCAGCTGTGTGCGCAAAGGCCTAGAATAGAGTCCGTAGCTGAATGAGCGGATCCCTGTAGCTGTGTGCACAGGGAAGTTTTGAGTCTATAAGAAGAACTAAAGTATCAATAAAGAGATTATTCTAGAAATTCTTGTGTTTAGCTATTTATTTCTATTATGAATGAATGCGCTATTATGTTATGATGAATGGTGGGTTTATGACTTAATATTGTATTAATGAGCGATTTTACATTATTTATATTGTCGTATGAATGCAAGTAATAATTGTTTACACGAAGAATATCTTGTTGCATGTTAAATTTATCAAACAGTTAAGCTGATTTGGGTAAGTATGGAATTAGGAGTAATCACAGAGGTGCATAAGTAGTTGATTCACCTGTTTAGGGTCCGTGAAAGACAATCATGAACATACACGAAGGTATAGAATCTGATTAAAGGAAGTATATTAAGAAGCCCTAGGGGCTTATTGATCTGTGCAAAGGCAAGTTTAGGGAGTAAAACGACATCACAATCATCTCTGGGTGTGGAAAATTGGTTCTAGCACCCCCCCATACTGCTTTGGGTGAGACTTTAGTCCACACTCTGCGGGTTGGTGCCGAAAGGGCCACTAGTGTAGGGATTTGTTTGGAAAACTTAACTCTGAACTTGGATTAGGACCCACTAAGCCAAAAAATGGTTCCGTTACCGAGACCGGGATTTGCATAAAGAGATGTGTGATGTTGCATCACTGGAATCTAACAAAAAAAAGAAATTGAGGAGTGGCTGGATAGAAAGATCCACAAATTCACGACACAAGAAAACATAAATCCGCGATTGACGAAAGAACAGTGGTTGGACAGGTATCTGTACACAAAGATACACAAAATTTTCTTATGTTCCTTCCCGATTGAGTTATACGAGTGGATTGCTAAATTGGTAGACAGGCAGGGAAGGTGGAGGCAGTCCAATAGTGTGGACCCCAGATAAGATCTTGCATGATGTCAATCACTGGCTTCATCTTGTCATAGGAGGATTTGTGACAAAATTCATGGTTGATACCTTGGTCAACTACAACAAAGCAGAGCAGCGCTTCTTCAAGGGACTGCGAGGTAAGTATTTATGATTTTTGAATACTTGGATTAAAATTCTCTTGTGTGAAAAGTGGGTTATGAAATTACCTTAATGTTTGGAGCTACATGAAGTGGAAAGTTATTCAAGGATAGAGGAAGAATAGGCCTTGAATATAGCCTGTTGATTGAGCCTCCTCTGAGTGACGATGAAGGAGCAACATAGGCTTCACCGCAAAGCATTTTCGAGTTAATAAGGCAATGGTTCCCACGAATACCCATCCACCCACACCACCTCCATCCTCACCTCCATAGCATACACCTTCGCCCACACCACCACCACCTCCACCACTAATCCATATGGCGAATGTAATGAAGTTGCTTGTTTTCAAAGGCTTGGGAAATGAGGACTTGGACTAGTTTTGGCTCATTGCAAAGGTCGTGTGGACAACCCAGAATATTACAGACAATCAGATGAAGAAATCAATGTTGGTTACCGCTTTACAAGTTCATGTGCTAACGTGGTACATTAAGTACTGCACTGATAACCCAATGTCGACGTTGGAAAACATTCAAACTGTACTAAATAAGGAATTTAGTAGGCCCAAGTCTGAAGCGCAATCAATCATTGGATTTAAGGAAATCATCATGAGGCCTGGCACAACACCCTCGGAGCTAGATCAGAGATTGAAATGAAAGATCAGTGAAGCTAACATGAATCTTATGGATGGACAACACCACGAATGGTTTGTAGCTTCGCTCCTGCCTCACCTAAGGGTTCCTTTATCACAACAAAAGATTGGGACCTAGGCAGAAGCCTTGGAGATTGTAATGAGATTGCATGAGACACCGATTCAAGATGGTTCTTTGGGAGTTCCGTAGATTCACGCGAAGTTGTAGAATCTTTGCCTAGAATTCCAAAGTCTAAGGAAGGATAGAGCAGTTCGGCCAGAGGTGCGCAAAGAAGTTTGGTGTCTGAAATGTAAGAGCTAGGGGTATGATAAATATGACTATGTTGTAGGAGGGGGTCACTACCTCTAAGGCCAAAATCTCAAGCTGATCCAAGTACAGAGCCCATATTGTGGTGTGCTATCTATCAGGGAGTTGGAAAACATGTGACAAACAATTGTCACTTGCTACAAAAATTTGTATAGACACCACAACATATCAACTTCTGTAAATATGTGGGTCACAATGAGCACAATTGTCATAGTTATGAGTTAATGATGGAGAGAACGCCCACGTATCGGATGCAGACATAAAATTGGCCTTTGGATCAAGGCACTGGGGGAGTGCAAGGAGGATATCAGGGGCGCATATGAGGCCGAGGGGGAGGATGACCTGCGAGAGGTCGGGGAAAAGTTATTTTCTACAATTGTGGAGTGCCAGGACACTACACACAGGAGTGTATGAACCTAACACACCTATCGTGCCAATACTATACTCGGTTTGACCACGCGACCGAAGGTTGCCCTATATTGATAGCTAAAATACAGGAGAAAAGGGCACAACCTCAGCAGCCTACCCAAAACCTGCAGATGATGAGAGTTGAACCCCACGAAGAAGATCCTAATGTGAATATAGTGTTGTGGAGTGGAATGGCAACTGGCGAGGATAAAGGAAAGCACTGTGAAGAAAGTGATTGGGTCCACAAGGCTCCAAAAAAGGAGTTTGGGTTCAATTTGGAGTGCCCAAAAGAAACATTCATGGAAGCAAAGAAAAGCTTCGTTGAGGTCTCTACCTCAGGAATTTAGGATAAGCTATCTGAAGAAATGGACCCCTCCATTCTTACCACATTCTTCGAGACATGTATGAAGCTGCTTCACAATAGCAACACCGTTAAAGGATTACATGTTTTGATAAATAAATGTGCTGGTAAAGAAAATGATCTTGAAGGATGCCGCATAGTTAGAAATATTGGTAAGCATAAGGCAATAACAAGGCATGAGATGAGGCTCACTACGCAAATATGTGAATATGAAATGGACCAAGTTACTTTGGACTTGGGGTCAGATGTGAATGTATTTCCTAAACATAAGTGGGAACGAATGGGGAGACATGTGCTATAGTGGTGTCTAATTCAGTTGAGGATGGCAAATCAACAAAAGATTAACCCTATGGGAAGATTGTAGGAGTGAAGTAGATATTGAAGGCGCGAGCGCGTTTGCTGATTTCAAAGTGATAGAGATTGTTGATGATAGCAATTCCTACCCTACGATCCTTGGGATCGATTGGTTTATTGACATGAATGGGGTAATCAATTTGAAGAAGTGGACAATGTCATTTGATAGGAAATCACTCCGCGTAGTAGTAACTTTGGACCCTACAGAAGGACTGTGTTACACTGAGCTAGTCCGTGATTATGAAATTGACAATGATTTGGACTAGATCTACAAAATAATAGCACGAGATAAATATTGGGGTGAATATGACAGCAGATGGATTCTTTGCATGGGACCGTGAAATTTATTGAACATGAGATTTAGATGAGGAGTTGGAACACTTGCAGAATAGATTGCATGAAGTATCTATGTTGCATTGTAACATGATGACTAAATCGTTGTGTTGTGTATCATCGGAGGTAAGGAGTTTGCCTTGTTATGATGGTCTAACAGATGTCGATAAATTTTTGGATGCATTTGAAAGGGATGTACTAGAGAAGCATCACTTCCAAACCTTAGATTTGGCGCTGCGCGCTACACCCGCAAGATGGTGGGGTACGCATAAAGACAGTTTTGATGGATGGCACAAGTACAGGAGAATGATGAGGTTGCATTTTGGTCACCCAAAAGTGTGACTAACAGAGAAATATGATGGAAGGAGTGATCCATGTGATCACTTATCAAAATGGACTGACACTTATGGAGAAGATCCACAGCCAGAGTGGGTGTATTTTTTTGTCACACTTTGGGTGTAATACCAATGAATTGGTACCTGGAAATAGAACTCCTCCATGGCATTGACGAGTGGGATATTTTGAGACAAGGATTCATGATGACATTCAACTTTGAGGATGGATTTGAATGCTTCGATGAAGCATTGTAGGAGGTCAAGGCAACGATCTTCAAAATAAAGCAGGATCCCTTGGATTTGATTCAACCATATTGGACCTCCCAGTTGCGCCATGCATTGGAGTGCTATAATGTGACTGTTGAAAAAGAAGACGAGGACCCAAGGAACTTTAATATCCTATAGGAAGGAGGTCATCATGAAGTTGAGGGACAACAGATACAGAATCTAGATATCACCGCACCGCTGAAAACTAGACAAGTGAACATTGGAACAGAGGCAGAGCCGAAGTTTGTAAAGATACGGGACTACTGGGATGATGCTACGGTCAATGAGGTCGCTGAGTTTCTTTGCAAATATCATGATTTGTTTCCTACAAATTTTTCGGACTTAAAAGGCATCATAGGTGATTTGGGAGTGATGAAAATAACATTGAAACCAGACGTGAAGCCTGTTAAGTAGAGGCCATGTCACCTTATTCCTAAGTACAAGGAAAAGGTCTGCTTGGAGTTGAACAAGATGTTGGCAATGAGTATTATTGAACCAGTGGAGGAATCTGATTGGATAACTCCTATGGTAGTTTAGGAAAAGAAGTTGAAGGATGAAATAAGGATTTGCGCAGATCTTAGGAAGTTGAACGATGCTTGCATTCATGATACTTTTCCAACTTTGTTCACAGATGAGGTATTAGATAATGTTGGCAGACAGGAAGCGTATTCATTCATTGATGGGTTCTTTGGATACCATCAAATAAAGATCACGCCAGAAGACAGAAACAAAGCTACCATTGTGACTAAGTGGGGATGTTTTCAGTATGTGGTAATGCCTTTTGGACTTAAGAATGCACCAAAAATATTTTCGTGCATAGTCATTGTGACATTCAAAGAGTTCATTCACAAGTTTTTGGTCGTATATTTCGATGATTAGACAATATTTGGTCTGGTAAAATGCCATGTAGCTAGTTTGCGCTTGATGCTGGATACATGCCAGAGGTATCAGATCGCGCTAAACTTGAAGAAGTGCTTGTTTTGCACCCCTTTTAGAATCTTGTTGGGTCATGTAGTGTGGAGACAAGAATTGGTAGTGGACCCTCCTAAGATCATAGTCATAATTAATTTTGAGGCACCAAGGAGTGTTAAACAGCTGCACGCAACACTAGGTCATACTAGATACTATCGAAAGTTCATCAAGAGTTATGCTCATTTACCATACTAATGGAAAGGCTACTAAACAAGGATGCTACATTTTGTTGGGATGAAGAATGTCAGCAATTCTAGATGTACTAAAGGATAAAATGGTTACCACACTAATCTTAGTCTTCCTGAATTGGAGGAAGGACTTTCATGTGCATGTGGATGTGTCATGTATTGCATTGGGAGTAGTGCTGACACAGGCCGGTGAAGAAGAATTGGATCACCTGATAGCATTTGCGAGCAAGAAGTTGTCTAAGGCTGAAAAGAATTACTCAACGACAGAGCGTGAAGGGTTGGCTATGGTGTACACGCTCTAGAAGTTCAGGCATTACCTACTAGGCAGACACTTTAATATGTATACTGACCATTCTATATTAAAGTACCTAGTCAACGAGCCTGTGTTGAGGGGTAAAATATGCAAATGGTTGTTGTTGTCTCAGAAGTATGATTTTGAAGTAATTGTGAAGCCAAGGAGGTTGAATGCAAAGCAAGATCATCTGTCGTGCATTGAAACAGGAGAGGAGCCTACCAATTTAGAGGAGGGGCTGCTTGACGTGCAACTCTTTGCGGTGCATGTAGTAGACAACCATTTTACAGACATTATCCACTTCCTAACTATAGAAACAGCTCCATAAGGATACACTAGTCAACAGAAGAAGGAATTGGTGGTGCGTGCAACAGATTTTTCTGTTATTGCAGGTCACTTGTATACAATGGGATCGGGCGAGATATTGCGACACTATGTGCCTGATTTTGAACGAAACAATATGCTAGATTAAGCTCATGGAGGAGTTGTGGGAGGCCATTATGCAAGGAAAACAATAGCACAAAAGATTTTATGCACCGGGTTGTGTTGGAAAACATTGCATAAGGATTCCAAAGCATATTGTAGGGCATGTGATGCATGTCAAAGAACTAGCAGGCCATCGTGGAGGCATGATCTACCTTTGAATCCACGGGTATCATTGCAACCATTTGGGAAATGGTCAACTGATTTTGTAGGACCAATTTGGCCTTCAGGAAATAAGATGGGTGCACAGTATATCATCACCGCAACCGAATATTTGACCAAATGGGCAGAGGCAATATCCCGTGAAGGACTGTATAGGGGCAACAATAGTGAAATTTCTGTTTGAGTATGTGCTGACCAAGTTTTATTGCCCAAAGATTTTAATGAACAATCACAGTATGCACTTCCTCAATAAAACAACCAAAGCGCTGACAAAGGAATTCCAGGTTTATCACCAGAAGCATACACCATATCATCCTCAGGCCAATGGGATAGTTGAGGCATTTAATAAAATATTGGAGAACATGCTAACAAAGGTTTGCAATGCAAAGACGAACGATTGGGACATGCACATAACAACCATGTTGTGGGCTTACAGAACTACTTGTAAGAAGCTTAGTGTTTAAACACCGTTTAGGTTGGTCTATGGCATAGAGGTTGTGATGCTTATGGAGCTCGAGGAAGACAAGTTTTTGGCTAGATTCCATCAGCATTTTTAGAAGGAATGCAAAAGGGCATGGCATGATTGGCACATCAAACTATGCACCTTAAAGGTAAACAATTTAGTTTTATTATATGACAATAAGTTTGATAAGATTCCAGAGAAATTTCAAATGCACTGGCTAGAACCATATGTGATCAGAGAGATTACCGATGGTGGAACAGTTCAAGTTGTGAAATTGAATGGGGATCCATTTCCAGAAAGGTAAATACAAGCCAATTGAAGCTATACACTGGGGATCCAACCCAATGACTACATGATGCTAGAATAGTATTAGCACTCTAGGCAACTGCAAGGAGACACAGGACTATAAACTACACTTCCTGGGTTGTAGAGCTATGCGACAAGGGGTCTACGTGAAACATGAGGGTGTCACAGTACTAGAAGGAGCACGAAGGGAGCTGTGCTATAGAAGGAGAGACCATGCAGCATAGCCAGAAAGTGACCATTACCATCACTGTTCATGATTTGACTACTAGAAGACGATTTAGAGGAGCGGTAAGCCAGCATTTAAGGAATTTAAGGCTGAAATTAAGAGTGAAATATTTGGAAATTTTTTGTCAATCTCACATTTATGAATGGATTTTGGGGGGAGCGGTTGAATTTGAATTCCAATTCGCCTATAAAATATGTGTGGCTACCCAGTGAGAAACACTTTTCATTCTGAGAGTTTCTAAGTTGTGTTGTTTGTTGCATATGAACCATGAGTTCTTTGAGGATTTGCTCACAAACCCCATGTTCAATCAATATTCCACATTAGATAGAATCTTATTCGTGACATCATGTTAGGACCAGGTCCCACAGAAACTGCAAGCGCTGGAGGGTCTGATGCCTCTGAGGGAGCTACCCCTGAGGTTATGAGTATGGAGGTTCCAGCAATAGTGCCTATGGCACTGAGGTTGCCTAGGCTGAAGCCTACACTGACACGAGAGGTCCCCAAGCTAAAGAAGGATAAGAAAAAGAAACCAATGTCGGTGCACGAGTCATCGAGGAAACATGCAGCTACCCAAGCCCAAAGGAAATAAAATCCAAGCATGAAGGAGAAGGGGAAGGTGGTAGATCTGGAAGCATAGGAGGGCATAGAAGATATTGAAATTGAGGGGGTGGACCCTATTTCTAATCTACCATAGTATATCCCTCCACAAAAGGGAAAGGTGAAGGTCTCAAAGGACCCAGATGATGGACAATTCTCCCTTAACACACCCCTGTTGCCAGAGAATATCACCTTTGAAGGTTCGCTCTTGGCACAGGTCCTGCACTTGAACCTTGAATACAGGGATTTAGCAGACCACGAGTGGTTCCCCCACCTTGCTACTAACACCTTCATGCAGAAATTTTTCTACAAGGATTCTAGTGTCACCACGTTGGAGACGATGGAATGGATTCACAGAGTCAACAAGTTAGGGTTGTTAAGCTTGTTATGGGTCCCACACTATCATCGATCAAACATCAACCTAATTGTCATTAAGCAGGTTGTTGTGCCTAGTTCATGATGGGTTCTAGTGGTTAAATGAGTCGATCCCTATCACAGGTATGTTGATCCATTGGATCACATTGTTACCCCATTTAGGACTAAATCCGGCCAAGGCATTTGGTGGAAAGACGAATGAGCACGACCTCGATGAGAAGATGAAGGAAAATTTAAACTTGTCAAAAAGCTGTTCGAGTGTTCAATTACCAACATTACTGACCTCACAGTCAAGATTTCCATGCAGATTAAGTTGGCAACATTATGCAAAAGTGTCACGTGGATGAGATGTCAGCACTAGTGGTTTCCTTGGCAGCCCAGTGCGCAGAGGGCATCCAGTTCAACTGGGCAAGCTACCTGTGTAGCGAGTTCCTCACAAACTACACAGAGGCATTGAATGATAGTAAAACCTTTCACTATTCATGGTTTTTGCTCTCAATTGTGCTGGTTGCATGGGATTTGATGGAGGATAGCCAATTTCCCACTGTGGAGAAGGATTTACCGAAAGCGGCAAAGTTTGCATCTCTCTGAGCCACCAAAGACGTTGTACGCATAACATAAATAAAAGTCTTTTGGGTGTTGATGGAGGAAAGCATTCACATGGCCATCAACCAAAAGTCGTGGTTGTCAGCAATCATGTTTGAGTAACTCTTGGGGTACAAGGAGTTCAAAGAAGACTTCCACCATATATACATCTGAGTGCACAAGGACCCTGACCAGAAATGGTACGAATTACCCTACCTAGCCATGGATGATGTTATTGACTGAGAAGAGGAAGAAAGAGGCTAGAGAAGGCCCCAATAGAAGTAGAGCGTGCTGCAAAGGAACAAGCATAATAGGAGGAGCGTGGATCCAACTGAAGTCAGAAATATTCTTTGCCCCAAATGGAGGAAGAAGAGTGGTCAGACCAGGGTGGTGGAGATCAGTAGGAGAGCACTCCCTTCTGAGCCAAGCAGTATAGGGAGTAGGAAAAGGAAGGACCACACAAAATGGAAAAATCCACTAAGTCATTGCTAGATCCAATTACCTTGATGGAGGGCGACTTGGATGATATTGGAGATAAGTTGTGGGATGCAACAACAGAACTATTGTAGCAGTTTGTGTTGTAGCTCTGATACCACTTGTTGTAGCTTTGATACCATTTGTTGTAAATCTAAACCGGAAATATTATGATAATAGAAATAACCCAAGAATAACAAGATATAAACAGATAGAATTGCTTATTTATTGATCAAACCCTTAAGGTAGGGCAACACCATACCTTCACTCCTTAAGGAAGGAGAACACTCCACAAGCCATATGCCTATTCATACAAGAATACTTCTCTTCATATCTCTCCATGTGGAGTCTCTAGCCTGTATATAGGCCTCATACATACAATACCATGCATCATTACCATGGTTTCCTCATACCATCAACTAATACCATGGGCCCCTTACATTATTATTAACTACTTGTGGTCCCTTACATGACATGGGGTAACCACCTTATTTATTACTATGGCCCATCCCATTATTACATTATTACCTTGGGTACCTCCCTCGGTACCCCATATTACCCCCCCTAGGTATATAACATTCCACCCCCCTTAGCATGTTTCTTCCCCGAAACATGGGAAGAACACAAATAATAAGATCTACTCAAAAGAGTAGTCCACTGATACCATGCACGTGCATCTAGCCATCTAAGAGAAAGGTGAACCCTCGATCTCGCTGGTGCCTCGCTCGCTTGAAATGGAAGTTGACTGTGGCAGCTCTTTTGTGTTGATGTGTAGTAGGTGGATCGTCTCTCCTTTGTATTCGTCATGCGACTACTTGGTTTCCATTTTGATGGTTGTCTTGCGGGGTGTTGTGGGTGATGATATGTTGAAGTTTTAACCCACGATGGCTTTTGCTTGACTTCACTCTGCTGTGGTGCCTGTTGTGGTGTCTTCTTTTTCAATATGACTTCAACCACTGAGCCCTCCTCTGATGTATCAACACCTGTAACCTTTTCTTCTGCAGCCTCTGTTTGTGTTTGATTGTCGATCATCAAAGGCTCATCATCTGATATGTCAGTCCCTTGAACATCTTCTGCTTCAGTCTCCATGTGCTCTATCTGTTTATGGATGGAAATATCCTGTAATGTAATTTTCTTCTTTTTATACCATAGCTTCAGGAATTTCCTCTGCACATTAATATTGATAGTACCCACGGATTCCATCCAAGGTATCCCAAAACAACATCCATATTATCCATCTCTGAAGCATAAAAATCACCATGCAACACATACTTATCCATAGAAATATTCAAATCCTTGTACACTTGAACATCATTATCATCCACTCATGTGTTTTCAATTTGTTTTACTGAAATTTGCAATTTTTTTGCCAAGTTGACATTTATGAGATTTTGCTTGCAACTCGGATTTATAGACACAATGATTTTCTCCTTCTGAATCAATCCATGAACCTGTAATAAGGAGATACCAGCAGAAAATAACTTTTTAGGTTCCTTGGTTTCCTTCTTTCCTGTAAAAATAAAGTCTTTGCTAGGCTGTGTGTCTGTCTGTGTGAGCTTATCCACAAAAATTTTACGGTCAAATTGGTCCATAAGAGCTTTTTTGAAGGCGTCCCAAGTCAAGAACATTCCATAGCCACGTTGATTCCCTTGGTACCATTTCCGTATTTCATAGTCCAAGTACATGCTCCCCATATTAAGCTAATTGTAATCATCATAGACGTGATCCAATTCGAAATATTTCTCCATTTGTGCTAGCCATTTGGCTGGATGAGAGCCATCAAATTTATACAAGGCCTGCAATTTCTAATCTAGGTACGCCATCACAAAAAAAATTGGCGAAAATTTGAAATTGTCACAGTTTCGTCAATATTGCTCAGAATCCTTATTATGACCTGTTTTTAGAAATGGAACAATCATGTTGCATCTGCCCATGTGATAGAAATCCTGATTCAGACACTGGAATTTCAGATCTGCGCTGCTACTCTCCCGCCGTCACCCAAAATTTCTGAAAAAAGAGCTGATTTTAAATCAGCGATATCTCCCTCATCCAGACTCCGATTCAACTGATTTTTTTTTGAATTTGGGTATTTTTTCATAAAGATTTCAGATCTACAATTAGATTTTTCAGATCTTGCACCAGGACATCTAGATCTGCGCCGCAAATTCGTTGCCCCGAAAAATTGTCTACAACCCTATTGATTTTTAGATCAGCGATATCTCCTTCATCCGGACTCCGATTTGACCGATTTTTTTTTTTGAAATCGGCTATTTTTTCACAAAGAATACAGATATGAAATCAGATTTTGCAGATATTGAACCAAAAAGTACAGATCTGATCTGCAAACTCGCCGCCCTTGAAATCCTGCAAAAAGTAAAAAACAATTCTCCACTTTTGTGCCCAAGAAAGTGCTCTGATACCACTTGTTATAGCTCTGATACCACTTGTTGTAGATTTGATACCACTTGTTGTAAATCTAAACTGAAAATATTATGATAATAGAAATAACCCAAGAATAACAAGATAGAAATAGATATAATTGCTTCTTTATTGATCAAACCCTTAAGGTAGGGCAACACCATACATTCACTCCTTAAGGAAGGAGAACACTCCACAAGCATATGCCGTTCATACAAGAATACTTCTCTTCATATCCCTCCATGTGGAGTCTCTAACCTCTATATAGGCCTCATACATACAATACCATGCATCATTACCATGGTTTACTCATACCATCAACTAATACCATGGGCCCATTACATTATTATTAACTACTTGTGGTCCCTTACATGTCATGGGTTAACCACCTTATTTATTACTATGGCCCATCCCATTATTACATTATTAACTTGGGTACCTCCCTTGGTACCCCATATTATCCCCCCTAGGTATATAACAGTTTGAGCAGCAACAAAAGAAATAATTGGTCGACATATAGATGGGTTTGCGCGAGCTGCAAATCCAAACAACTAGACTCCAAGCAAGTGCAAGACAGAGTAGTGCTGCATCAACTAGTTTGGCATTGGGTACCACTCAAGCAGTGGAGATGGTTTGGTCAATGGACCTTCGGGCAGTTGCTCTACCTAATGGAGCTTTAAGCGCAGAGGCAGCTGCTAACAAGGCTATTGTCATCACTTTGAAGAATGTGGGCCTCAACTTGGCTGTGTTCGCCAATTATTTCCTTCACACACTGCAAGAAGGTGTGATCGCAGAGATTAAGGCCCGAGGGCAACGCGCACTGAGCGTGATCAATGAGTACAAGGTCAACAACGAATAGGTGTTCATGGAGAAAATAGCAACCTAGAAGCATGAAAGAAATTTCAGGTGCAAAATGAACAAATTGTAGCTGTGGTGGCCGAGGCATGTAGTACAGTCCCTGAACTGCATATCCTGGAGGAAGCACTAGTGGATGCAAAGATCAGGAAGTTGGCTGCAGGTGTGCATGACACAGAGCTCGAGTTTAAGTCACAACCTTTAACTCCACCAGAGGTCAGAGAACAGTGTGAAATCCTATGAAGGATGGAGTTGCAACAGTAGATGCCGCGATGGGGGATTAAACCGCGCTTTTTGAGCAGACCATGGAGGTAGTCATGATGTTGTAGGAAGATCTTAACCGACAGAGATTAAACACCAAAGCCCATGAATTGCAGCAGCAATATGATGAATCAAGAGCGACTGCACACGTCGTCACTATATCATAGTGATTGACCAAGCTGCATGAGGCAAAAGAGTTGCTCGAACAAGTGGAGGCACCACAAAGGAAAGAGGCAGTCCTCAAGGCCAAATTGGTTCCTTGGCTGGATGAGGCCTATTTTATCTTTGCCACCATTGAGGAAAAGTTGGCAAGCCTGTAGAGAACACAACAGAAGATAAAGGAAGACAGTGCAGGACCAGCAATGGAGCAGCTGGTGGAGCAGATCAAACAGGTAGCGACACAGAGCGCAGCTAAGGTAGAAGTGGCACAAGTAGAACTGGGAGGTCTACGAAGTAAGATCTTCATGCCAGCAGAGTGAATTGGGGGTGAGTCATGATATTTGTGTTTGGAGCCTATTGGGATAGGGTCAATTTTAGGGCAAAAGCCCAAGTTTTATTGTAAAAAGTGTAAAGTATCCTGAAGATGTGGTCGTAAAGCGCGTAGATGGTAAAGTGTCATAAAGGGTTTTACCCTTCTTTTATGTAAGCTGTGTCAGCCTGTATAGAACTACCCATGGTCCGCAAACCATGGGATTGTATAAAAAGGAGAGTCTTAGAGAGTCTAAGACATAATAGATATCAATGAAGACAAATGTAATGTGTCATTAAGAGTAAAAGAGAAGAAGTCTTAGAGTAGAAGAGAGGCTCTGCAGCTCTATGCACAAACGCCTAGAGTAGACTCTGCAGCTAAGTGTGTGGACCCTTATAGCTTAGTAGGGAATTCTTGAGTTTGTAAGAAGATTTGCAGTATTAATAAACAAATTATTCCATTAATTCCTATGTTTGGCTATTTATTTATGTTATGAATGAATGCTATTATGTTATGATGAATGATGGGATTATGAGTTACTACTGTATTGATGAGGGATTTTACATGATTTATATTGTCATATGAACACAAGTAATAATAACTATTTATGTGAAGAATATCTAGTTGCATGTTAAAGTTATCAAACACTTAAGTTGATATAGGTAAATACGGAATTAGGAGTAATCAAAGAGGTGTGTAAGTATGATTCACTTGTCTAGGGTCCACGAAAGACAATCGTGAACGTTTACGGAGGTATAGAATCTAATTAAAGGAAATATATTGATAATCCCTAAGGGCTTATCGATCTGCATGAAGGTAGGTTTAGGGCGTAAAACGACATCACGATAATCTTTGGGTGTGGAAAAATGGTTCCAACACCCACCCGTACTTCTTCGAGTGAGACTTCAGTCCACACTTTGCGCCAACATCTGATGAGGATTGCAATTTTCCTTGAACTCCATAAGATAAGTTATCAATACCATTACATGTATAGTCTTTTCAATACTCACATCATCCACAAGAATTATAATTTATCATTATATAAGGAAAGCATCCACTGCAACTGAACAAGTTGATAATATCTTAAACTTCTTGCCCTTCCATTGTGTCAAAGATTGTTGGACCTCCACATCATTTTTGTGGAGCCTTAATTTTGGTTTCTTGTTGGAGTTGGTAAGTCAAAATCTTCAAGATTTTGGCTTTGAATTTTTTTTCTATAATATCGATTCCAATTAGGGACAATGTGTCACTTGTGGGACACTAAGAACTGTAGACCATGTGCCTTTTTTGTTGGGCTATGGAGTCATATTTGAAATTGTTTGCAATCATTTCTAAAAATTCTAAAAGATGAAATCTCCCTGAAGCTTCTCACACATGTTCCTTACTCACAAAAATTTTTTTACAACTATAATTAACTACTAACCTACTGAGCTTATTTATGTACAAAATCCTACTATAAACAAATCAATTAATTTATATCAAGTGATATCAAACTTCTAGTGGTAACATGAAATTTTTTAGGTACTTGATCTTATACCAATTCCCCTTTGAGTCTTAAAAACAAAAAGAGAAATAACTTGTTGGGAAAAATACTGATAGGGTGGGGGTGAATCAGTATTTTCAAAATCACAATATTTTCATTTCATATTCTGATTTATGGTAGCGACTTTACTGAAAGGTACCCGCATGTGTGCGTGATTGTTATTAAGACAACTAGCGTACACCTAGTAAAATTATGTTTCGATTAGTCCATAATTTGTTTATCTTCATCCAGTGCATCAATACTTTATTAAACATTAGATAGATAGTAACCATGTGCAGTAACAACAAAATAAACCATCACACATAAGAAACACATATGGACACTAGGATTTAAGATGGAAACCCAATGTGGGAAAAAAACTAACCTATTGTTTTCGTCTTCGTCTTCTTTAAATATAAAGAAAATATTTTTATAATCTTGTACTGGTGAAAACTCATACCAGTATGCAGACACCACCTACAGAATGCTACAATCTTCACTCGTTGTCCAGCTCATACTGGAAGGGAGCTCCAATCGCCTAGCTCTTATACTCGTGTAAACTTGTACCAGTATGCAAGCACCAACATGTTGAAGGCTACAACCTTCACTCGTTCTCCAGCTGCTACTAGAAGGGAGCTCCAACCCCTTGATTTTATTTACTAGCTACTACTGTAAAGAAGTTTCAACTCCCTTAACTCTGGGGACCACATTTCATAAATTTTCATACTAGATCCACCTTCTACAACACATCATAACTTGTAGGCCATGTTTCATCAAATTTTTAGACTAGACCCACTACCAACACTTGAGCTAAATATCAATCATCAAACTATAACTCATCACTATAACTGAATCAACCAATCATTGAAAAAAAATCAACTGAAACAGTCAAATCACTATAACCAGAACATCAAACATCATACTTCATATCATAGAAACCAAATTCTGTTACTGCAAATCTTGATCAACCATCTGTAAAAATGTATATGCTACTTTTCCATAGTAAACCTACATGTGTATGTGCCTTTTATGAAGTATACATATGTATAGATCTTAAACTTCTACAAGATGGAAAATGGACCATTGTCATTCTAAAACAAGCATTGAATCATACTCAGGTCTACTGTAACATTTTGAATCAATCACATAACAGTCTCTTATCTTCTATCACAATCGGCAAGTTATCTTAATATTATTCAATCAATTAATCCATAATCAAAACATCATTGTTTAAACCCAGATCAACAAGAAGACTTCATTGAAAGACAACAAAAATACATCAAAACTGATAAAATTGATCAAACATCCTTTTATCAAAAGCCCTACTTTTTGTATGCTCTTTCCTCAAAGCATATCCACGTGTGTATGCACTTTTCAGGAACCAAACCCACATGTACATAACTTACTGAAAATACATTTACGTGTGTATGTGCCTTGTAAGCTATAAAACCCACATACATATCTTCAAATTCATAGTCAAATATTTGATACAACACAAAACTTCAAACATACCCATATCTTGGCATACACAAAAAAATCACATGTTTAACACAAAACAGATCATCTCATAATCATGATTGTCATCTAAGGTCTATTGGATCTGATTCATCATCAAAACTCTCACATGCATACCTATTTTAGATCAATCAAAGCATCAATAGCCCATAATATGCATATTTTCTTTAGATCTAACTATTCATAAGATTTCCATCACTTTCACACACTGCTCTATATCACCACTTTGATCTTCATCATCTTATATAGCTTATCCTTTTTCAATATAGCAGGTCAAAACCATACTCCAGCCGATGGTTTTCTTAGACGAAATCAAAACATCCATTAGTGGGCTTAATACCAAAGGGAAATACCATGGTAAGGACCCTTGGTATTTAGAATACCATGGTGTGGAAAATGTATGTGCCTTTGCTTCTTCAAACTCGCATATGTATGCAGCTTTACTTAACAGAACTCATGTATACTTCTTGAACTTTCAATTTTATCATATCTCTACCTCTAAACTGATATGTGTTGGGAACGGGTCCCCTAGGGTCATTTTTTGGGTTAAAAGCCCAAGCTTTGGGGTAGAAAACCCAAGTTTTTGTATAAGAAGTGTAAAGTCTCCACAATTTGTGTTGCAGAGTGTGAAGATGTGAAGTGTCATAAAGGGTTTCTGCCCTTAGTTTATGTAAGTCATGTTGCCTTTAAGAGATATACCCATCGTCCACAGACCATGGGATTGTATAAAAAGGGAAGTCTTAGAAGAGTCTAAGGTAGGGGAGTTCACTCTTGATATGTATTTTGAGTCATTGATGAATGTAATGGGTCTATGAGAGCTAAGAGCGAAGAGTCTTAGTGTAGGAAAGAGGCTCTGTAGCTGTGTGCGTAGAGGCCTAGGGTAGAAGTCTATAGCTGAGTGCACAGACCCCTACAACTGTGTGCGTAGGGCAGTCAGAGTCTGTAAAGAC
Organism: Pinus taeda; assembly: GCA_000404065.3. Taxonomy (NCBI): domain Eukaryota; kingdom Viridiplantae; phylum Streptophyta; class Pinopsida; order Pinales; family Pinaceae; genus Pinus; species Pinus taeda. Next base: position 95,882 of record APFE030507794.1, on the reverse strand, counting down.
AAATTGAAGCATCAATAAAGAGAATTATTCTGGAATTATCTATGTATGATCTATTTTACTTCTGTTATAAATTCATATAATTATGTTATGATGAATACTGGGTTTATGTTTTAATGTTTTATTGATGAGTGAATCCATATGTTTTGCTTTGTTATACGAATGCAAATAAGAATATCCGTTTACATGAAGATCATCTTAATGCATGTTGAAGTTATTAGATACCTAAACTAATCTGGGTAATTATGGAAGTAAGAGTAGTTATAGAGGTGTGTAAGTGTCTGATCCACCTATCTAGGGTACTCAAAGAACAGTCGTAGACTTTCGCGAAGGTCTAGAGGATGACTAAGAGGAGTATATTGATAAGCCCTAAAAGGCTTATCGACCTGCATGAAGGAAGGTTAGTATATAAAACGACATCACTACCATCTCTAGGTGTGGAAACTTGGTCCCTACATCCACCCATACTGCTTTAGGTGAGACTTTAGTCTGTGCTCCATAGATTGATGCCGAAAGGGCCAGTAGTGTAGGGATTTTCTTGGCTATTAATGTTGAACCTGGGCCAGGGCACATCAAGCCAAAAAATGGGTCTATTTCCGAGACCGGGATCTACATAAAGAGATGTGTGATGTCACATCATTAGAATCCAGCTAAGAAGGAGATCAAAGATTGGTTGGATAGAAAGGTCCACGAATTCGCGCTGCAAGAGAATAGGAATCCATGATTGAAGAAAGAACAATGGTTGGATAGATATCTATACACAGAGATACACGAAATCTTCTTTTGTTCCTTCTCGGTTGAATTATAAGAGTGGATCATGAAATTGGCAGACGGCCAAGGAAGGTGGAGACTTGATGATCCGATAGTTTGGACCCCGAAGTTAGTGCAGAGATTGGAAGCCTCTGAAGAGAAGATCGCACAAGTTGTCGATCATTGGCTCGATCATGTCATAGGAGGGTTTGTGACAAATTTCACGGTTGATACCTCGGTTAGTTACAGCGAAGCAGAGAAATGCTTCTTCAAGGGACCACGAGGTAAGTATTTAAGGTCTTTAAATATGTGGATTAAGAATCTCTTGTGTAAAAAGTGGGTTATGCAGCCACCTTGATGTTTGGAGCTACGCGAAGTGGAAAGATATTTGGTGATAGAGAGAAAACAAGCACTGAATATAGCCCGTTGATTGGATCCCCTCTGAGTGATGATGAGGAAACAACACAAGCTTCTCCATAGAGCACTGTTCAACTCATAAGACAAGGGTTCCCACAAATACCCCATCCACCCACACCACCTCCATCTTCACCTCCACCACATATGCCTTCACCAACACCAACGCCACCTCCGCCACCATCCAATATGGAAAATTTAGTAAAATTGCTTGTGTTCAAGGGATTGGGAACTGAGGACCCGAACCAATTTTGGTTAATCGCGAAGGTTGTATGGGAAGCTCAGGGTATTACAGATGATCATATGAAGAAAGAAATGTTGGCTACTACTTTGCAAGAAAGGGCACTAACATGGTATATTAAGTACTTTACTGATTACCTGATGGCTTCATTAGCAGATATTCAGACTACACTAAATAATGAATTCAGCAGGCCCAAATCTGAAGCTCAATCAATTGTGGGATTCAAGGAGATCATGATGAAGCCTGGAGAGACACATTGGGATTTGGATCAAAGGTTGAAGTGCACAATTCGTGAAGCCAAAATGAATCTTACAGATGGGAAACACCACAAATGGTTTGTGGCTTCACTCCTGCCTCATCTGAGGGTTGCTTTATCGCAACAAAAGATTGGGACCCAAGCCAACGCCTTGGATATTGCAATGATATTGCACGAGACATTGATGCAAGATGCTAACTTTGGAGTTCATCATATTCATGTGTAGCTGTAGAACCTATGCCTAGTATTTTAGAGTCTAAAGAAAGATAGGACAGCTCAACCAGAGGTGCATGAAAAAGTTTAGTGCATGAAGTGCAAAAGCCAGGGGCATGACAAAGATCACTGTTCATTCTTCGTGAATTATGTTACAATAGGGGGGTCGATTCCTTTGAGGCCAAAATCTCAAGTAGGGCCAAGTACAGGGCCTTCGCTACGGTGTGCTATCTGTCAGGTAGCTAAAAAACATGCGACATACAATTATCATTTTCTATAGAAATTTGTACAGATACCGCAACAACTCTTCTACAATTTCTGGCAACTGGTGTTTCATGATGAGCATAATTGTCATAGTTATGAGCTAATGATGGATAAAACACCCTTATATAGGGTTCAGGCAGAAACCCGGCCTCCGGACCAAGGCACTAGGGGAGCGTGGTGAATGTCAAGGAAGCGGATGAGGCCAAGGTGGAGGAGGACCTGGTAGAGGTCGGGGACTGGTCATTTGTTAAACTGTGGAGGATTGGGACACTACGCCTAATATTGTACAAACCCGAAACACCTATCATGCTGATATTGTACTCAGTTTGACCATGTGACAAAGGATCTCCTTGTATTATTGGCTAAGATACGCGAAAATAGGGTGAAACCTTAGCACCCAACTCAAAACTTGCAGATGATTAGGGTTGAGCCTTGCGAAGAGGATCCTAGGGTAAATATTGTGATGCAGAGTGGAATGAAAACTAGCGAAGATAAGGGGAAGCAACATAAAGAAAGTGAATGTGTCCTCAAAGCTCAAGAAAAGGAGATTAGGTTTGATTTAGAGCACGTAAGGGAAACATTTATGGAAGCAAAGAAAAGCTTTGCATAGGCCTCTACCTCAGGAAGTCAGGATAAGCTAGCTGAAGAAATGGTACCTTCCATGCTTACTACATTCTTGGAGACCTATATGAAGCTATTGCATGATAGAATGGATGTGAAATGACTACAAGAGCTAATAAATAAGTGTGTCGAAAAAGAAAATGCTCTTGGTGGACTGCGCATAGTCAAGAAGATTAGTGAGCATAAGGTAAGAACAGGGCATGAGATGAGGCTCACTATGCAGATAGGAGAATATGAGATGGATCAAGCTATTTTAGATTTGGGGTTGGACGCGAATTTTTTGCCTAAACAGACATGGGAGAGGATTGGGAGACCTACGCTACACTGGTCTCATATTAATTTAAGAATGCAAAATCAACAGAAAATCATCCCCATGGGAAGATTGTAAGGAGTGACAGATGATAATAAGGGCACGAGCACATTGGTTGATTTTGAAGTAATAGAGATTGTGAATGATAGCAATCCCTACCCTACACTCCTTGGGATCGATTGAGCTACTGACATGAATGGGGTAATCAATTTGAAGCGAAAGATAATATTTGAGAAGAAAGCTTTTCATGTAGAAGTGCCCCTGGACCTTGCAGAAGGACCACACTATACTAAATTTATCTGTCATTACAAAAGCGATGATGATTTGGACCAGATTTATAAGATAACAGTGCGAGATCAAGATTGGGTGAATTCAACAACAGATGGACACATTTTCTGGGACCACGAAAGTTCTTGCACATCGGATTCAGATGAGAAGTTGGAGCACTAGCAGAACTGACTGCATGAAGTATCTACTCTGCACTGTAATATGATGACCAAGTCACTGCGTTGTGTGTTATCAGAGGTAAGAAGTCTTCCTTACTATGATGGTTTAACTGATGTCGAAATTTTTTTGGATGCATTCGAAAGGGAAGTGTGAGAGAAGCATCTCTTCTAGGCCTTGCATTGGGCACTACACGCCACGCTTGCAAGATTGTGGGGTACGCACAAAGATAGTTTTGATGATTGGCGCATGTATAGAAAGATGACGAGATTGCGGTTTGGTCACCCACAAGTTTGCCTAACAGATAAATATGATGGAAGGGATGATCCACACGATCACCTACCCAAATGGACTAAGGTTTATGGAGCAAAACCTTAGCTTGAATGGGTGCATCTATTTTTTCATACTTTGGATGTAATACTGGTGAACTGGTACTTGGAAACAAAGTTCCGCCATGCAATGAAGAATGGGATTTTTTCCAACATGGATTCTTGATGACGTTTAGCTTTGAGGATGGGTTTGAAAGTATTGATGAGGCATTGCAAGAAGTCAAGGAAGCAATCTTTAGAGTACCGTAGGATCCCTTAGACTTAATTCAACCTGAATGGACCACCCAGCTACGCAACGCGTTGGAGTGCTACAATGTGACTGCCAAAGAAGAGGACAAGGATCTGAGGAACATTAATATTTCAGAGACTAAAGATCACCATGAATTTGAAGGACCACAAATTGAAAATCTAGATATCACCATGCCGCTAAAAACAAGACAAGTGAATATTCGAACAGAGGCAAAGCTTGAATTTGCAAATATTGGGGATTGCTGGGATGATGCAACAGTAGATAAGGTCACTGAATTGCTCAACGAACATCAATACTTGTTCCCTATGAAGTTTTCAAAGTTTGAAGGGATAATAGGGGACTTGCGAGTTATGAAAATTACGTCGAAACCAGACACAATGCCGATCAAGCAGAGGCCTTACTGCCTCAATGCGAAGTATGAAGAAAGGTTCCGCTTAGAGTTGGATAAAATTCTTGTGATGGGTATTATTGAACCAGTAGAAGAGTCTGATTGGGTGAGCGTAAGAGTAGTTCAGGAAAATAAGCATAAGGATGATATAAGGATATGTGTAGATCTCAGGAAGTTGAATGACACCTACATACATGATCCCTTTCCAACTCCATTCATCGACGAAGTGCTGGTAGGAGGACAGGAAGCATATTCATTCATGGATTAGATCAAGATCGCACCGGAGGATAGAAGTAAGACGACCTTTGCCACGGAGCGGGAGTGATTTTAGTAAACTGTAATGCCTTTTGGACTGAAGAATGCAATGGCGATCTTTTCACGTGTAGTCATCGTGGCGTTTAAGGACTTCATTCACAAGTTTCTGGAGGTATACTTTGATGACTAGACAGTGTTTGGGCTGGCGAAACACCATGTAGCTAGCCTACTATTGATGATGGATACATGCTGGAGGTATCAAATCACACTCAATTTGAAGAAATATTTGTTCTGTGTTCCTTTCGGAATCTTTCTAGGCCATGTGGTGTGCAGAGAAGGATTAATGGTCGACCCAGCTAAGATAGCAGTTATAATTAACATAGAGGCACCAAGAAGTGTGAAACAATTGCGTGCAACGTTAGGGCATACATGATACTATAGAAATTTCATTAAGAGTTATGCCCAGATTACCGTGCCAATGGAGAAGGTTCTATAAAAGGATGCTACATTTTGTTGGAATGAAGAGTGCCAGCAAAGCTTAGATGTGTTAAAGGAAAATATGGTCACCATGTCGATCTTAGTCTTCCCGGATTGGAAGAAGCAATTTCATGTGCATGTGGACGCGTCATGTATTGCACTCGGAGATGTACTAACACAGGCTGATGAGGGAGAGTTGGATCACCCTATATTGTTTGTGAGTAGGAAGTTATCTAAAGCTGAGAATAATTATTTAATGACAAAGTGCGAAGGTTTGGCTATGGTGTACACACTCTAGAAGTTTAGACACTATCTGCTAGGCAGACACTCTAAAATGTATACAAACAAATCTACATTGAAGTACTTGGTTAACAAGCCTGTGTTGGGGGAGAAGATATGCAGATGGTTGTTGTTGTTTCAGGAATATGATTTCGAAGTTATTGTGAAGCCAAGATGATTGAATATTGGACCGGATCATCTGTCGCACATCGAAACATGAGAGGAGCCTACTAATTTGGAGGAAGGACTACCTGGTGCACAACTCTTTACATTGCGTGTCGTGGACAATCACTTTGCAGATATCATACACTTCCTAATGACAGGAGCGGCTCCGTAAGGGTATACTAGTCAACAAAAGAAGGAAATGGTGGTGCGCATGGTAGACTCTTTTGTCATTGTAGGGAATTTATATAAAATGGGCTTGGAAGAAATTCTGCAACATTATGTACCTAACTTTGAATGGAACAAAATCCTTGCTGAACCTCATGGAGGCGCCATGTGAGGACATTTCACAGGAAAAGCAACAACGCATAAGATTTTATGTGCTAGGTTGTGGTGGTCGACGCTACATAAGGATTCCAATGGTTATTGTAAGGCATGTGATGCATGTAAGAGAATGGTTTGGCCATCGCGGAGGGATGAGGTACCAATGAATCCACAACTGTCATTACAACGATTTGAGAAGTGGGCGATTGATTTTGTAGGACCAATCCAGCCTCCAAGAAAGAAGACAGGTGCATGGTACATCATCACCGCGACTGAGTATTTGACCAAATGGGTGGAAGCGCAGCCTGTGAAGGACTGTACAGGGGCAATGAAAGAAAATTCATCTTTGAGTATATAATGTCTAGGTTTAGTTGCCCGAATATTTTGATGAGTGATCGCGGTACAAATTTCCTTAATGAGACGATCATCACATTGGCAGAGTAATTCCAATTTTATCACCAAAAGAGTACGTCGCATCACCCGTAGGCTAATGGGACAGTTGAAGCATTTAATAAGATATTGGAGAATGTCCTGATAAAATTTTGCAATGCACAAAGAAATGACTGGGATGTGTTACACAACATTTTGTCACTCTCCCTATACTCCATGTTCCTTGATCCTGGAGGACCTCTACAGTGAACCTTGCATGCTTTTCCTTCATGAAGAAACTCCCATTGTGTCCCTCTTCATGAGTAGATAAATTTCCTTTTGTACCATTTCCCCTGAAACTTTTTTTTTGCCCAGTTTACAAGACCAACGCTAATGGCCTTTGTCTCCCCCGTGCCAATGTGCAGTGATTAGCACTACTCCTCATGCCGATCGGAGCCACTGAACTGTGTTCCAGTCACATTGGTCCTGTTATGGAATTTTTTTTAAATTAGAGTGAAGCTTCTAGCTCTAGAAGCTTCGTAACGGAATTTTGGTCAATGGTTTGGCTGGACGGAGTTGAGGATGATAGTTTGTGCTCCTTTCCCCTATAATGACGGAACTACCTCAAGGGATAATACCTTCTTCCTTGAGAAGAGGATCCATCTCCCATCCTTATTTCCTATATAAACCTCCCTTCTTCCCAAGCACAAGCTAGTTGCTAGTTAGAGTGTTGATATTAGTGTGCTTATTCTATTTTGGTTTGGAGTGGACAAGCAAGCTATTACTAGTTGTAGCTATCTAATTGTGTGAGGGAGAAGTGTGATCTGGTTTGGACTGAAGCCTAAAGGGAAGAGGCTGAAAACTATTATTCATTGAGACCATCATGGAATGCTAGCATAAGTGTGTGGGAACCTGGTCTTATCAGAGGAGGACTGTAACGTCAAGAAAAATGGTTGTAATCTCTCTTTGATATTAATATATGCAACTATCGATTGATTTCCTACATGTTTTGTAATATTACATATTCATGGCTTAATGTTTCTTGACTTGTTAAGTAGGTTGAATTGCAATTTTTCTATTATTTTGTTTGTTGTCTGTTGTTGATAACATGTTTCAGGTGCTTGAAGAAGGAAGCAAAAGATAGCTAGAGTGAGCAAGCGAGGACACCATCAAGCAGTATAAGTGAACCAAGAGGTAGGCCCTCTTGATTGATTCTAACCTAAGGAAATCTTCCATAGAATGTATCTATTGTGGCTAGACCCATTATCAGGCTAGAGGAATTCATTCGTGTCTGCACTTATAATTTTACTTCACCACAAATTGGCGACTTCATTGGGGAATCCCAATCCTTTTGTTTGTCTTGGATTTCATGATTTCGTGAGAACTTTTATAGTTCCACTTTTTCCCTTTGGTTCTGTTTCTTTTCTCCTGCTTACTAGACTGAGTCTAAAATTCATAGTAGCAGATCTGGTCCTTGTTTCAAAAAAATATATTTTTTCCTTAGCTCCCTCAATCAATGTGCTTAGTTCGTTCATAGTCACGCCAATCAGTGTGAGTTGCTGAGAAAAATTCGCGACGACCAGCCTCTGCCTCTTGTTATTAGTTAGGCAGTTGCACCGATGCCTGTAAGTGAAGATTAGGGTTTGACCCCAATCTTGAGTAGTGTGTCCTACTCTTGTGATTTTGACCCCATAAGCCTTTTGGACCATCTTCTCCCTGACTAGAAAGCTTCATTTAGCTTTCTTTGTGTGCTTGCTTGGTTTAGCCCACCCTCTGATGTGTTAAGTCTAGCCCTGTGTGAAGTTCTTTTTTATTTTCCTTTGAATCCCTTGATTGACGCTAGTTGCTAGTTAGGTGGTCGTGCTAATTAGCCATCAATGCTAGTTGTAGTATTGGCCAGTCGTGTTGATCGGTGCTACTTTTTGCCAAAAAGTCACTCTGGTCTTTGAGTTAAGAAAAATCAGAATTCCTTCCATTCCAGTGTCAATGTGTCTTGACCCTCAGACTCTCTTCTTCTGCCTAGAAGTGACTAGGATGCTTTGATTGCTTCATTTTCAATAGAATGAGTGAAAGAGTCTTGTTTGTTCTCTTATTTCGAGTGTCTCTTTTCTCTTTCCAAGCATAGATTACATTGCTTGGTTTCTCGATTGAAGCATTTATGTGTTTGGTTGGTTCGATTCAGGGAAGAAGTTGTTTTTAGTTTAATTTATAATGCTTTGGATTTGATTGATGCTTTATTGTTCGAAATTGTGAAAATTTTCATTTAAAGTGCTTCAAGTGAAAGATTTGTTTTTCATTTTATGAAAAGGAGAACATCATTCTAGTTTACTTAAGCGAAAATATTGCATTAGTAGCATTATTGAGAAGTTAGAATTGCATCATCATAAGCACTGTAAATGAAATGAAATTTCTTTTGTTGTTAAGGGAAGAATAAGTGCATTTAAGACATGTATTAGAGAAAGATTTCATTCTTTAATTGTTGCATTGATTTTGTGTTCCCTATCTCTCAATTAGTGTTAACTTTCATTGAACACAGATATCTTTTCTCATATAGATGCATATAGGAGTTTTGTCAGATGACATCAGTAGGGCCTTGTAATTGAAACCCAATTCAATATCTACCGTTAAAATTTATTGAATCAACCTAAGGAAGCATTGAAACTTAACGCTAAAATTTAGTGGGCTAGTCTAGAGACGTGTTCCGGCGTCTTTAAACCTAGCATTTGTCGTTCACTCCGGCATTAGACAATGCTAGTACGGACTTGTGCTCCCCATACTATCGTGTATATAAAGGGAGACCCCATTAGGTTTCTTATCCTTTATCCGTTGGAAGCCAAGTCTACTTCCTTGTAAACTTGATTCACCGAACATAGCATTTAAGGAGATTTCCTTCCCGTACTTCTCGGTTCGCCAGGAGGTATTCTGCATTTCATAGTTACCTAGTGTTAACACTCAGGTTGTTCCCTGCTTCCTAAAGGGAATACGGCCGAGGTAACCACTGACCAATATTTTAGCTACAGGTCCTAGCCTACCTGTAACCAGAGAGGGCTCTCTCTTTATAATTTAGTTTTGTTGGTGGATGATTTTAGGCTAGTTATGGTGTGCTGTTTTGTTTGAGTTTGGTGGGTTGGTGAATTCAAACAAAGCTGATATATAGATCATAGAACAGTTTGGTCCATTGGGAAATGGAGTTGAGGTAGTGTGCTGTTGAAGAATGTTTATGAAGGCAGAGTGTTGATGCAGAGCCAGATAGGCATCTGTGGAACAATTTCTTAAAATTATGAAATGAAGTTATGGAATTAGTGAGTGAAAGGAAATTAAGAATCTTTTACTATGCTAACAAAGGAAAAATGAAAGTATTGCTTAAGAGCAGTTAAGAATTCTTAAACAATATTCTCAATGGTAGAATTAGTTTAGACATGAGCAATTAAGAGTTCATATCCATGGCTAATCCAGAAGAAAACATATCTAGAAATAGAGATTGAGCATAGGGTGTTCAAACAAATCCTAGGCTATTCTTTTTCCCTATTTACTATGATCATGAAAACATATGAATTATGGAATACACAGAAAAACACATACGTAGTTCAGAATAACTTATTGTTCCAGCAAATGACACAGGAATTCTGTAGCACAATAGGGCAATTCATTTCCATCTTCAGACAGCATAGGAACCAGAAACTCCACCAACAATTTGTATTATCAAAATGCCTCAAGTATACAATAGAGCTCTTCAGAAAGAGTTTTCACTACAACCGACCCTCAATACGTTCTCTGAGGGGATATATATACAAAATAAGATACAAAATATCTCAATAGTGAGTTATTGTGCAATAAATTGCACCACCAACTCTCTTACAAAAAGTAAATGAAAAACATAACTACAACATTTAATGTTGAGATGGCAGCTATCTTTCTGTCAGACAACTTTTGACTTTATGGCTCAGGAAATTTGGATGTAGCTGTGTCTTTAATTCTGCGTTAATTGAGCCTGTTGTCTGGGTGCTTTGGTGAGTCACTTGTACGGATGCTTCCTGTGATACCTGCGTGCTGATCTGTTTGCTGACATGTACCGTGACCGAGACTTGATTTTTCTCAAAAAGGAAATGACATAGTGGCATTATCTGGGCAGAATTTCCAGCATTGCCTGCCACCAATTAGCTGGAGGTAGCTGATGCCTTCTTATTTTTACCAGTGTTTCATCTGCTTCTGTATATCTGTAGAATTTTGTAGGCACCTCAAACAGATGATTTATCTCATGCTCAATAAAAAATAGATTTTCTAACTTGTCATACAGAGACTGCCCAGAGGGAGGCCCTGCTTCTTCTGTGGAGCTGTTGGATGCTGTTATTTGATTTTTAACATAATTGTTGATCCTTGTCATATACTGATTATATGACAACAGCTGTCCTGTGCTAGTCACTAGGCTTGGCAGCCCTTTATCCTGTAACACTGTCATTTTTGCCCTGAATTCATCAATTTCTGCTTTCATTTCCTGACATTTTCTTTCCAGAGTTTGAGTGAAATTCCTCAAGGTCAGCACTTTCTTAGTTGTCAGGATGGTGTCTGTTCTGTTGTTTATCTCTAGAGCTTCCAATTCCTCCCTAGTGCGGTTATTGAGGAATTGTATCATTTTATTTGCCTCCTTAGGCATGATTCCCAATGTTGTTCCAGCTCTTTGTATTTCCACATGAGCCATGACTATTATTTCAACCTGCTCGTATATTGCCTGGATTGACCTCCATTGGTCCTGTATTGATTGGCCAATTTTGGCCCAAATTACCTTCTTTATTTCTGCTAAGGTCTTGCCTAGGAGCAATTCCTTTTCCAAAGTTTTTACTTTGGCCTCTAAGGCCTTTATTTCTCTTTGTTTTCCTGCCACTTTCATCTTGGACTTATCATAGCTGGTCTCCAGCTTGGCCAGTCTATCCTTGGCTTCATTTATTTCTATTACTTGAGTCTCAAGCTCTTTGACATCTTTCATCAAATCCTCCATAATCATGCTAGATTCTGCTGCTGCTGTTGCTTCTGTTGTTGCTCCTGTTGCTAATGTAGTTGTGGTTGGTGCTGGAATAGAAGGAGGGGCTGCTGCTGCTTGTGTAGGAGGGATAGGTCCAAGGGTTGTAGATGCTTGAGGGAGCTGGGAGGTTGAATCCCCTTGCTTGTCCTACAATGCCTTCTCTAATTCTGCTTCCATTTGCAGTATTCTTTGATTCATCATCAGAAGCAGGTCCATGGCATCATCCACTTGCTTTTCTTGTGCAAGTTCTGCTGTTTGAGGGTGAATGGTTGGAGGCAATTTTAACTGCTTTCTCAGTGCAGCAATGTCATCCTCTTTTTTTTTCATAAGGGCCTTAACACCCTTTGGATCCTTTGGGTCATGTCCCAGATCAATGATTATGTCTTCCAAAGTCTTTATTCTGTTGTCCTTAGCAGAGGAAGACAACCTTTCCAAATCAACTTGTGTATTTGTGTTCTTTAGTGCTTCTTTTAACTGATGGGCCAGCATGGCCCTGTCTGCCAGTGTGGCATACACCATTTCCCCAGTCTGTTTGTGCAGCTCTATCTGATCCATGGGGTGTATGTCTTTAGAAAAGACCTCCAAGTTTGTTCTAAAGTAATCTGCAGAGGTTTTGGGATGTGCAACTTTAGGCTTTAAATGAGTAAAAATAATTTTTTCTTCTTTGATATCATCGGCAGCCATCAATCTTTGTTTTTTGGATGGAGTTGCCTTCAATAATTGATCATAGAGTTGCACTCTCAACAATTCATTTTGTGCCTTGATCTCCATGAAACCTCCTTCGATCCCAGCTGGTTTCTTGCACTGCTGCCTTGAGGAGGATACCTCTGTGCCTTGCTGCATGGCCTGTTCTAGCTGAAATGAGCAAGTGGCAGTCTGCTGGCTGGATTACCTTTCTCTGCTGTGGCTTTCTACCCTTTCCTCACTAATGTCTTCTTCCTTTGTTTCAGGGTCAATCCTTGGCCTCTTGGGTTCTGGTTGCTATGTTGACCCAGTTGGAGGTGTGACCTCCTCTCTATCTCTCTTTTTTCCTCTCTCTTCATTGACAGGTGTTTGCAGAACTGGGATTTGGGGTGGTCCAGTTTGCTGTAAATGGGCTTGCCCCTGAATTTGATCCTTTGAGGTGCTGAGCTGCCCTGTCTCTGTCTCTTGCTGTTCATCCATTATTTCTTTGCCCTTTGCTGTAGTGGTTGTTGTAGGAGCTTGCTGGGTGGTCTGTGCAGCTGGAGCAGTGGAAGTACCTTCTCCTACTTGGACTGGTTGTTTGAACAGGACCTGTTGACAAGAATGCAAGTCAAGAGTTTTTTCTAAATCTTTCACAGTCTGCTCCATTTTCTCTTCCTGAGTCAATTCTTCTACTATTGATTCAGGCACCCATTCATCTTGGTTGGCAAAGTGTTATATTTGTGGATATGGGCAATGTTTATAGGCTAGCAGCCTATACTTGACTCTCCTTGCACTGATAAAGCCTTCAGGGTCATAAGGGACCCACCAGAAGCTTCTTTTGAGTTTGAGGTGTTGCCCCAATATTTGATCAACTTCTTGCCAACCTTCTTTCTTATTCATGACGAATGGGCCTAGGTGGTCTCTGAACTTTAGATTGGCTTTCTTCTTGGCACTATGGAAGTGTGTAAGATCAGAGTTTATGAGTTGTCTATAGTATTCCAGGGCAAAAAACCTCATAGGCACATACCTTGGGAGCCTGTAGGGACAAAGCTCACAGCCATAGATTCTGATAACTGTGTGATTTTGGTATAAATACCAATCACCTATTTCGTAATTCCTGGACAACTGTAAGATTTTCTGCATATCTTTGGACAATTTGGCAGGAGGAGTCCTCTTTAAGAGGCATGTGACTGGATAAACAAACTGGTCAATAAATTCACAGTATGAATAGGGAGAATTCTGGACTTGGTGGAAGACTGAAGACTAGAAGATAACAAACCTCCTCTCACCCTGTGAGTCTAGCTTCTTGATTGGGCACTAGAAGCAATCTATTTGATAATACATGAACAGGTGATAGATGTATGATGAATACTTAAATATTGCCTCCCTATTCAGCCTTGACAATTGGTCATGCATCTTGTTGGCAATATACATGGCATAATTGTACTTTCCAACAGGGGGTTTCTCAAGGCTATATGCAGACAGCATGACCATCACAGTTTCATCAACATGGTCATTTGTGGTGAACCCCAGCATAGAGGTTAACATGTCCACCAACAACTTTCCTACCTCATTGAAATTTGCATATGAAAAAGGAGGTGGCCCAGAAGGTTGGCAGTCTGCCTTCATGAAATTCTTGGCCACTGCAGCAATGTCTGTGCTAGAGAGCTTGGAGCCCTCATCTAGCAAGTACTTAATGGAAAATGGGTATAGCAGCTGGTTTTGCTTGTAGTTCAGCATTTGATTGATGGAGTCTGGTGTTATGTAGAAGAGGATGCTCCCAGATGGAGACTTTACAGCTCCGAGCTTCTGGTCATAGTTTTCTTCACAGAGGTGAATGACTTCAGGGAAAACATTTACAGATGGCAGGAAGTAAGTGGGCAGATTGGATTCCCAGATGCCATACATGTCACTGTTGTCCAAGTGACTGTTCCTTAGCTGTCAGAAGGTCTGTAAGTGGTTCCTCTCTGCCACAAAATCTGCAATGAGGAAATCACTATCTACCAGTGGCATAGCTTCCAGTTCTTTATTTGGTGGATTCACAAGAGCTACATCCAGTGGAGATGGAGTAGCCATGTCTGATTTCAACTGGATGTTTTACTTGAGTTTTTGGACTGGTACAAAGGCCGAGGAATGCCTACTAAATTCTGTTTGGCAGTGAGCAACGTGAAAGTATAAGGAAACTCTTACAGGTTTTGATGAACTGAGGGGCACTCTGTTTGAAGAACCAGAGTGTGTTTGAGCTAATTAGCTGGTTTTTCAAGGGAATTTTGCTATAATAGGGATGAGGGAACAATTGTATTTGTTTTTAGCCGGTAGCTCGGCTTCTCCGATTACTTTTATGGTGAATTTGCAGAAGGGCACGGGTTTCTTGCAGAGTTTTGTCGTGTGGGGTTTTACCAGGTTTTTAAGTGTTCTTAGTGGACAATTTATCACTGAGGAACTTTTAGCAGAGTTCTTTTTACAGGAATTTAGGAGAACAATAGGAGAAATGTGGGTAAAGAAGGTCGCATGCGGCAAATACCTGGTTTTTATGGTGTAGGAGGTGTCGAACTGGACAATTTGCAGGTACTTGGGTCGACGATGAGGGCGGCAGCAACTTTGGCAGGTGAATTTTGGATTTCGACCATTGAACAATGTTTTCGCATGCAGAAGCGCTCCAGAAACGACGAATGAGAATGACGAATAACGGTCATTTTGCATCTTTTTATGCATTTTTGGCCCTTTGGCGCCTTTTTGGTGATGACATCATGATGACGTCATCATGGGCCCAGGTACGGCAGGGTGACGTGGTAGCTGACGTGGGTGGCCAGGTGGCAGTGACACGGTGGCAGGATGGACGGGCGGATAGACGACGTGGATGTGACGTGGAGGCACGGTGGCGGAAAAGACGGGGTGACGTCATGCTGACAGGGGCGTGACGTCAGCGCGGGGGACGGGCGGTAAGTGGTTTCCCCGGAGGCCTC